>JABUQX010120210.1:0-30000 GCA_015478945.1 Trachelipus rathkii | reverse complement strand
TATATATATATATATATATATATATATATAATATATATAATATATATTATAATATATATTTATATATATAATATATTATATATTATATATATAGCGTTATCGCGATAAATTATCGCGATAATGGTTTCGGGTTATCTGTTATCCGATAAAATCTTTTACCGATAATCGGTATCGCGATAATTTTTGCTCCAAACTACCGATAACTATATGGCGATAATTTATGCGATAACGGTTTCGGGTTATCTTCTATCCGATAAAATCTTTTATCAATAATGAGGGCATTTATACTTTTGTTATATATATATATAGATTTATAGTATATATATATATATATTATATATAGTATATAGTATATAATATATATATATATATATATATATATATATAGTATATATATATATATATTCCAGAGCTGGCGTTGCGCCACCGAGTTGCGCCTATGCGCCTATGGCGCACTATCAATTGCAGACGCAAAGCGCATAGGCGCAACAATTTTAAAAAGGCGGACTAAGCAAAGGTGCACAGCCTCTCTGCGCCTATAGCCGCGCCTAAGAACAGGTAACAAAGCATTTTTTACCCGTTAAAAAGTAGAATAGAAGAGTTGGCAAACTTGTATCATGCAAAAACCAGGTGAAGAACAATATATAGGCCCTATATATTATAATATAAATATATATATATATATCTAATATATATATATTATATATATATATATAATATAAATAATATATATATATATATAATATATATATATAAATATATATAAATATATATATATATATCTAACTACTCAGAAGTTCTTAACTACAAATAAATGGGCAACTATGTCTGAAAATTTTAAACTTCTTCAGCGCTCGTGCGGAACCTCTCCTGGGAAAAAACATGGACCACAAGGACATGGAGAAGGAAGAGATTAGTTTACGGTTTTTTAATTACAAAAATTAATAAATTTGTTTTTCCGTCCTTTATAAAAGCATTGCTTTTATTATCGCACTTAAGTTTACTTTGCAAATAAATTTGCAAACAGCCACCGGCCTGCCGAAAAGTCGGCAGCGCATAGGCGCGATGTGACAAAATATAGAGCGCATAGCGCTAGGCGCACTGGTTCCGCAGGCATAGCGCAGGCGCACTCTAAAAACTATAGCCCGCATAGATATATATATATATATATATAAAATATAATATAATAGTATATATATATAATATATATATAATATATAATATATATAATATATATAGATATAATATATATTATATATATATATATAAGTAAACTAAAATAAACTAAATATATAATATTAATATATAAAATATAATATATATATATATATATATATTAAAATATAATATATATAATAATATATATATATAATATATAATACATATATAATATATATATATATATAATTATTATTATATATATATATATTATATATGGAAATAAACTAAATTTTAGCGATGCCTTATTTCAGATCTTTATTTCTTGTGTACTTTTACTAAGCAGAGTAATGCTTCCATTTTAAAAACTAGTTAAATAATATTTCTTTTATTATAATCATGGCACTAGTCGCCGTTGCACTGGATCAAATCAAAGGAAAAACATGTGGCTATCTGGACTGCCTCATCCTCCACCTTCGTGTTACAAAAAAAAAAGCTGAAACTTGAAGGGACCAATTGCCAATTCCTCCAGTTCTGCGACGCCTATGTCTGAATACCTCCTTGACTGCCATTAAGACAAGATGTTTTCAGCACCTTGAAGAATGAGGAGTATCTTTCTGGCCACTGCCTTCTACCTAAGTTTCGCCTGATGTGGATGAGGACTTTTGAAGAAACAATGCCAAAAAAGGCAGATCCAAGCCCTGATGGAGAAGAAGTGAAGGAATTACATGCGGCGTAGACCGAACTCGAGAACGCCAACAGTACCAGCAGCAGCAGCGAGGGAGAGCAATTTAAAAACGATATATAATATATATATATATTTATAATAAATATATATATATATATATAATATATATAAGTATATATATAATATATATATATATATATATATATATAATATATATATATATTATTATATATATAATATATATATTAATTATATATATATATATATAATAATATATTTAATAATATTATTTTAAAAATGATTATATATATATTAATATATTAAATAGTATAATTATAATATATATATTATTATATACAAAAAATCTAAAAAATCAAAAATCAAGAAAATAAAAAAGAAAAAAAAATTGATTTTTTCTAAAAAAAAAAAAATCAAAAAAATCCCCAACCCTGCAAACAAAGAGCTGCGTTCCAGAAGCCCGACTGCAGCCCGGGCGGGCACTCAGGCGCATAGGCATCGTTTCCAGCGCCCGTTAGCACACTTCTACAGTTCTACGGTCATGAACTTCACATCAGGCGCCCGTTGTTAAATCCTCGATTTCGGGAATTAGTAAACGGAGCGGGCTGCGGAAGGATACTTCGTTTACAAACAAATCTTACAAAACATGTGTCGGAAATGCTTGCCAAAAGTTTAATATTTTAGTAACTATTTATATACGGATACTAAATATATCGATAATTCATAAAATAAATAAATATAAGTATAAGAGTATGTTGTACAATTGTCAGCTTATCCGACGGGCGCGCTCGGCCCGTTGCAGGGCTCAAATTGCCTGTTCCTGATGTAATGTAATTTTTTCAATATCGAAGCGTTTCCGAGCTCGATTTTGCACACGCTGCACTCGGGCTTCGGAAACGCAGCTAAAGTTATCCTTCCGGCAGCCCGGCCCGTTACTAATTCCCTAAATCGAGATTTACACGGGCGCCTGACTGTGAGGTTTACATGACGTAGGAATGTGGCACGCAACGGGCGCTGCGAAACGATGCATGTGCGCCTGTGTGTCCGCCGGGCTGCAGTCGGGCTTCTGGAAAAACGGCAGCGCTATATATTTGTTACTATCTAGTATCTAGCTTTTGGAAATAGTAGGGCGAAACAAAAGCTACTGATCATCATTATATTGAAGTCGAGAACAAGGTATCTTATCAACCCTTAAATTTTGGACTATTACAAAAATAATCCTGATGTATTAAGCCGACTGGTAATATAGAGAAAAAGGTGCCTATTATAGTATTACTTAAAATAAATAATTTTTTTAATATTATTGTCTTTATTATAAGATATCTTATGCTACCTCAAATAAATGATATGTCTGTGAATTAGAATAATATTATTTTTATTATACTTATTTTTTTTATAGGAATTTAACAAAACTTAGGAAAATGCATGTACTTCTTTTATTCACATTCGATGTAAGATTGATCACTTTTTATATATTTTTTATCTATTATATAATTTAAATAGAAATTCAGAAAGTATAGTTAGACAGTTAAAATAAATATATCAAATTTTCTCCCAAAGTCACGTAAAGCCAGCTTATAATGTAATTAGTTTATATAATGTTGTTTTATAAATTACTTTGTCTTAATGTAAAACTGTCCGACAATGCAATTTATCTATATAGTAGCTATATATAGTATATATATATATATTTACTAAGTTTTCACAAATATGTTTAATCTATTACAAAATTGTTAGATAGCCGATAATATTTTTGAGATTTTTACGTATATTTTATTTAAATTTTAATTTATTGTTCTTCTTAAAATTTCATAGCATTTTATTTTAGCGAGTTTACATCTATTTTATTTTTTTTATGTTGGGGGTCATTTTAAATTGTGTGTTATTCAAGAAAATTTAACTATTTATCTTGATTTTATTTTACTTCTATTACACTTTCTTTTTATTTCATTTATTATTTTCTCGTATTTCTATATATTACGTTTGATTTCATAAATATGTTTGTAATGCATTAAAATATCTATCATATTATAAATTTATTTTAATGAATTTTGACTCTATTTTGTTTCATATGTATATATATATATACCATATGTACATTTACTTATATTTTATCTATTATATTAATTTATTACTGATTTCAAAGATTTTTTACATCAAAAATATTTGTTAAGTGGTGCCGATGTTTAAGGCTTTACACGTCCTTATAATTAAATAAATAAATAAATGCTGGAAAACAAAGTAAAGTACTGTGACAAACCCAATTAACCCTAATTGGGTATGTAATTTTTCTGAGCTTTGAGGTAATAGCTTGTTTAAACAAGCTGTAATTTACATTGGAGGGAGTGTTTTTTTTACATTAATATTATATATATATATATATATTAATATTATATATATATATATATATAAATATATATATATATATAATATAATATTATATATATAAATATATATATAATATGAGTTTGTGATATGTGTGAGTTCAAGCTTAGTTTGAGGCTACCTTAGCTTAGAGACTTCTTGGACTGTTTCATGTGCCCATGCTACTTCTTACTACTGACTATATTTTTCATTTTCATATTTTGTTTACAATTTTATAATAATAACTTGGGTTACTTATGCTCATCAAGCACCTTACTTCCCATTCTTGAAATAAAGGAAGAATAAAAAAAAGAAAGAAAGAATATATAATATATTATATTTTATGTAATATACATTTCTTACATGAAAAAATATAATAGATTTACATTTATATATATAAAATATATAATATATATAGTGATCTTATCGGAATAGTTGAGTTAAACAGATTCTGACGAATATCGCATATTTTTTACCGATACGGTTGTTTTTTTGTATCATTTAGAACCCAGCTTTCAAAGTCTAAAACAGTGTTGCCAAACCTTCTCTCATATATAAATTCAATGAGCCAACGCCGAAAAAAAAAAAAAAAAAAAAAAAATTTGATAACCTTAAAAAAGAATAGACATATGAAAATTTAAGCGAAAAATGTACGTTTATAAAAATATCGTTAAATTCCAGGAATGGTAAACGTTGCCTAAATATATATATTATAGTATATATATTATAATATATCATATTAATAGTATATATATATCATATATATAATTATATATAATTATATATATATAAATATAATATAATATATAATTATAGTATGACACACACAGAAAAACCAATAACATATTTTGAATCAGCGTATTAAATGCTTATTAAGAATGTAAATAAAAAAAAAAAATAAAAAAAAGAAAAACATTTAGCAAAATACTTACATATTTGGATTTCAGCAAACAAAGATTATTGTATGTATTAGTCATTTATAAGATTTAAAACTAACGAATACCATAGAGTAGACCGCATAGATATCAGGATTCGGGGTCTTCGGCCTCTTAGGTGGACGACGGGGGGATCGTCCCCCCCCTCTGTCCCCATCGGCTCGAGCCCCCTAATGAATATATAATGTTCCCTTGAACTTCAATTTTTAGGGGCTCGAGCCAATGGGGGACAGGAGGGACAGAGTCCCCCCCGTCGTCCACCTATAGGCCGAGAGACCCCGACTCCTTATATCTATGCGGTCTACTCTCTTAGGTATTCGTTAGTTTTAAATTACCTAAAACGACTTTACATATAATAACTTTGTTATGCTGATTTCCCAAAATTGTAATTAGTTTTCTCCGTAAGTCTAATACTTAGAAAATAACTCTCCTGGCCCTTTTATGAAATTTATGCTATAGTATTATATATATTATATATAATAGATAATATATAGATATATATTATATATTATATAATATTATATATATATATATATATCATATATATAATAAATATATATATAAAATATGTAATAATAATAAATAAGTAATAAAATAATAAAATAATAATAATAAGTTAGGACAGGTTACATAGATTTAAATAAATAATTATGATTTGCTGTGAAGCTTTTTATTGCAAAAGAAGTTTTCTTTTCACTTTTATCAAATAAAATTGTGTTGTTAGGCTATATAGATATCATTTGAGCTAGCGGTTTAACATGCTTTGTCAAAGCTTGTGTTTTAGTGCAATGCCGCAAAATAAAAATTTGACAACAAGTGTTTCATAAGGTATAGCAACAAATCGATTGATTTTTCTAAAAAATCGATTTTTTAAGAATCTGTTAAACTCAACTATTACCATATATATATATATTTCGTATATAAATAATTAATTTCAGATTTATACTATATTTATTTTTAAACTGGCTTATATTCTAAATTAAAAATGACAAAAGAAGAATCTACCAACCTTACTTCTCTCTCTGTTGAAGATTTTATGACCCTTCTCAATTCTTCACCTCGAGAAGAGGTTGTCAATGAATTTAGGAATATAATAAAAGAACACTTCAAAAGTGTATCAGATAAATGGCTTGTTTCGGGTCTTTTGGATTATTATTTTTTAACCAACAGGTAAGAACTTTTGCCTTATATTGAAATTGGTTATTTTTTTATATATTTAAAAAATACAGGTAGTTACAGTTTTTTCATTAATATCTTAATATGCATAGTCCTAAATAAATGACAGCAATTTGAGTAGTGAGGTTATTTGAAATTTAAATTTCTTTTAATTGCTTTTATTGGTTCTAATTTCCACCTATCTTCTGTCAAACCTCATCACCTCCTACAGCAATGCAATTTGTTCTTGTTTTTGTTCTTTCACAAATCTTTTTGTGGGAAACTCTGCATATGACGATGGAACATTTTTGGCACTTTGTTGCTTCAAGATATCCTAATTTGCAGGCATACATCTTTCAATTTTCTTAAAATGAGTACTATTTGCTGAAAGGATGCCCTGTAGTGTGAAGAATAATGGGCAGGTGATCATATCCACCATGAAGGCATACAATCTACCTTATTTTCTTACCCTTTGACTAAAACTCATAAATCTTGGTTCAGTCAAACTAGATAGATTTCAGGAATTCTCTTCTTCAAACTCTTAAACCTAATTCTGCTTATATTTCATTTTGGAATCATGCAAAATCTGTACTACAAAATAACAAAAACTCTTCTTATTAAAATACATTAATATTTTAATTCCATTTTTTTTTCTTGTCCTTTAATAATTGTTTCATCAAATCTAATTTTCCTTTTTTTAGTCTTGGTCTCCAAATCTGCCTCACTACTGACTAAAGTTAACTTCAAATGTTTTCAGTGTCATTTCTTCTTCATTTCCATCTTATTTATACCCAATATTTTAATTCTAAAAATTTTATTCTGTTCTTTTCTCATAATTTCTCTCAGGTGAATTTTATTAGCTATTGTAATCAACTACTATTCTCTTTTAAGTCGATTAAAGGTGTTCCACAGAGTTCTGATTTTTACAGTATTTTTATTTATTAATGACATATGTCACTTCACCTATCCACTCATTTTCTTTTTTTTTCTTTTTAACTTGTACCTCAGATGCATTGCGCTATTCAAGAAGAGGTTGAAGCTGAAAAAGCATTAAATATCTCAACCTCTCGATTTCTTTACATATTTCATTGACACAACCTTTCACATAGTGATAACATCTTTGAGAACATGCAATAGTGGGGGTCTGTTGTGGTCTTGTGAAGCCCCCAGAGGGGTATTTTTTTGATTGCAACTCGCTCTCTCTCACCTAAGAGTATTTAAGGGATGGGGAGCTTTCCTTTTCACTTCTGTCATGCTCTTCTACTTAACTATTCTGTTTTCTGTGATTGTTATGCACCCCTGCCCCACATCTAGTTCGTAGAGAAGGGACGATAATGATAAAAGAAATATATATATATATATAGTATTGTATAAGGAGAGTAAACAGCAGCATATATATATAAGAGCAGGAAGCAGCTGTTGGAGCATATATGTTGTTGTTGTTGTTATTGCTATATATATATATATATATATATATATATATATATATATATATATATATATATATATATATATATATATATTCATCATCATCATCATCATCATCATCATCATTATTATTCTTTCCCCAGACTGGGTGTAAGGTGCATCACATTCACTGGAAAAAGAAAAGTTGTAGAAGAATATGATGTAAGTCGAAAAGAAAGCCCAGCCTTACTGCCTCCTTTATACCCTTTAGTGAAAATTTGTCACATTCAGAAAAATCCACCCTGGGGCTTTACAAGACTGTGACAGACCCTCACTATGGCATCTCATCAAAGTATTGTTCATCTCTTGGCCCAGGTGAGCCACAACCTTACCCCCTCACAAAACACTGCCATTCACTCCTATTATGCACCTTTCTTCTCGCCTCTGCCAAACTCACATTCCTCTCCTTCAGGCATTCCTTTACTGACTTAATCCACTTTTTCTTCAGTCTCCCAGCCGGTCAACTCCCAGCACGCTCACCACTATATATCCGCTTAACCAACTGACTATCATCCATCCTTTCCACATGACCAAACCATCTTGATGTATTTTCATTTATTCTCTTTATTTACCCCTTTCTTCACACCACTCAACTCCCTATGAGTTCATTCCCCATTTTATCAATTCTTCTCACACCTAACACATCCCTATGTTGGCTATCTGAACACATTGTACTTTAGATCAGGCGTCTCCAAACCTTTTTGATCGCCTACCCCTAAGACGAAAATAATTATAAGTTGTACCCCCTATAGGCCTATAATATAATATAATATAATATTATATGCACATAATAATATAATATAATATATAAAAAAGACACAGCAAACATTGAGAGAACCTCACACTCACGTGATACACGATCATACACTCGCATGCGATCGTGAGCCTCCTCCTTTGGCGTACCCCCAAGTATCATTTTGGGTATCCCCCGGCGTATGCGTACCCCACTTTGGAGACCACTGCTTTAGATCACAGTTTCACTACTATACATTAACACAGGTAACAACATACCCTCATGTAAGACCCCAGCGCACTCAATACTTAGTCCCTTTACATCCACTAAGGATTTAATTGCACCAGCCACCTTCCTACCACTCACAACTTTCCTACTACACTGCACTTTCCTTTCATATATATATATATTCTTATATATATATATATATATATATATATATATATATATATATATATATATATCATAGTATATATATATATATATATATATATATATATATATATATATATATATGTTATATATATATATATATATATATATCTTTTTCTTCTTTCTTCACCTTCCTCTTTGCCCCAAGATTTGGGGGGTGCTGTACAAGCATAGGAAAAGAAAAAGCAGTAGGAGAACATGACAAACGTCGAAGAAAGCCCAGCCTTTTACCGCCCCCTCTCTCTGGGTACTTCATTAGTGAGAGCCTGGTCATTGCACAGAAAATCCACTCCTAGAGCATCATAGGACCGCGACGGACCCTCACTGTAAAATCTCGTAGTGTAGGGTCATCCCCTGGCCCAGGTGGGCCAACCATGCCCCCATACAAAACCCCGCCATTCTCTATCATGCACCTTTATTCTCGCCTCTGCCAAACTCTCACATTTCTCCTCCTTCAGACATTCTGCTCACCCACTTAATCCACTTCTTCTCTCTTCTCGCTGGTCTCCCCAGCCGGTCGGTTCCCAACACACTCACCACTATACATCCGCTAACCGAATCGACTTTCATTCATCATCCTTTCCACAGCTGACCAAACCATCTCAACATACTTCTCATTTATTCTCTCATTTACCCCTTTTGCTCACACCACACCACTCTCTAATACGTTCATTCCTCACTTTATTAATTCTTTTCACACCTAGCATGCCTCTAAGATTGTCCATCTGAACACATTGAACTTTAGATCTATACTTCTTATTCCAGACCATAGTCTCACTACCATACAATAACACAGGTAACAACATACCCTCATGTAAGACTCTAGCACTCAAGACTTAGTCCCTTTACATTCACCAACGATTTAATTGCACCAGCCACACCTTCCTACCATTCACAACAACTTTCCCATTACACTCTGCATCATCCGGCTCCCCTTCTCATCCAACACACATACCCTAAATATTTTTAAACTCAGACACTTGCCCAGCTGCTCATCATCTAACATAACTTCACACTGAGGACTGTCCTCACTCACAACCATAACCTTACTCTTATCTACGTTTACTTTCAAACCCCTCCTTTTACATACCCTGCCAAATCTCTCCACCAATCCTCTCAAACTCTCTTCAGACTCGCCACACAGAACCAAATCATCCGCATACAATAGGTAGGGCACCCTCCACTCCTCTCCATTCTCCATCATTCTAACACCATTTCCTGCCATCCCCACCTCGAATTCTTTCATAACCCCATCCATATACACATTGAATAACCAAGGAGACATAACACAACTCGTCTCACACCCGATTTTGCTTTATAAGTAATGGACAATCTGTAATAGTTTTGTCGAATTTTTTTACAAATTACAGATAATATATACTATATATATATATATATATATATATATATATATATATATATATATATATATATATATATATTATTATTTAAATATATATATATATATATATATATATATATATATATATATATATATATATATATATATATATAAGTGTTTATAGAAGCAGCACACTTTTACACTTTTCTTTTTCTCTTTGTCATTTTTTTTTTTTTTTCTCACTCTTTTTGCAATTTTGCACTTTTCTTCACATTTTTAGCAAGTAGGTTACCCGGTTCACACCTTTTTTTCTTTCTGTTTTACCTGTGACTGAATTTAGAAATGTGGTTTGAACTCCCACAAAACAGTGTATTGAACCTCAAGAACTGGCTCATAGGTAACAATATGTTTAAATTTTTGGAATTTTCAGGTTGTTTATAAAATAATTTTAAATAATAATTGAATAAAGTTTTTTTGAAATTTAAAATTTTTGAAGATGGGAAGATGTAAGTTTCAAATGTCTTGGGTGGATAGAACTGATCCTCAAGGCTTCAAGATTAGTGAGTGGGGAAAGTAACAGTCAAGACATCGAAATGGTTTGTAAAATATGCATGAAATGCATAAACATTTCCTCAAATGGCTTCCAGGCAGTTATACAACATTCAAAGAAAGCAGTTCATATCAATTACAGCAAAGTTAAATTAAAGATCAGTTACAATTATTGCCTAGTTGTAATGTAAATCAAAATATGGAAAATTCAAATGATCAAATTAAACAAGTCACACCATTGCCCTCTTGTAGCAAGATTATCAAACTGTATGCTGATCAAGCTAAAACTACTGCTATGGAACTAATGTGGTGCTTGAAATATAGTTGAGATTGCTTGGGTCATGCCATGGAAAATCCATACAGACATACTCTTAGATGAGTGGAAACTAATACAATTGGAAAAAGCTGAACCAGAGTCCGAAAAAAAAATCTATAGATCTGTATTGGGCTCAGTTTTTTAATAAAACCGATCCATCAGTAAACACTTCAAGATTTCCAACAGTTGAAAGAGTAGTAAAAGCTTCACCGTCGCTGTCATATGGGAATGCAGATGTGGAAAGAGCATTTTCCACATCAGGCAGAACTCTTACAAGTACCAGGTCATCTATGTCAGAGAGAACTTTAAATGCTTTAATCCCTGTTAAAAGTGCTCTTAAAATGTATGATAACAAACCTTACCTTATTTCTCTAACTCCAGAGCTCCTTTCCATGGAACGTTTAGCATATAAACAATACATTGCTTACTTGGATAGAGAAAGAGAAAAAAGGAGACTCGAAGATGAAGCTGCAAAGGCTGAACAAGACAAAAAAATTGCTGAAGAGGAAAACAAAAAAAAACGACCAAAAAAGGAAAAAAATTTCTGATGATGAACAAATGCTGAAGAAGCTGAAGAAGTGGAAGTGCAGGCAAACTGTTATTGGAAGCTAAAGAAAGATTGAAGAGAGCTTTAAAGAAAAAAGATTTTAGTGAAGCAAGCTTGGCCCAAGCGATGCTGGAAGGTGTCACTAATGTTCAGAAAGAGGCATCTGAAAAAAGACATAGTGTGGAAAATTTACAGGTTGCTGTTGAAAAACGAAAACCAAGTCTCATTGCAGACTTTTTCAAAAAAGTTTAATTACCCTTAATTTTTATAATTATTAGCTTGTTTCTTCTGCAACCAAATACAGTAACTGTATTTTCAAGTATAGTATTATTCTATTTTCTTTATATTATGACTTTCTAAAACTAACATTTCATTATTATATACTTCCATCATCAGTTATTTATATTTAAAACCTACTTCATAGTTCTTAGCATCTCAAAATATTAAGTAAATAGCATGTTGTTATAGTAAATGTTAGGTCACATTGAATTTTGGTAATGGAAATTTTAAATTTTTTTCACGTTTTTCTCAAAAATATGTAATTTTTGTCAGCATTTCAGTCATTTTTTTTTCACTTTTTTTAGCATTTCAGTCATTTTTTTTCACTTTTTTTCAAAATTTTATTCACTTTTTTCACTTTTTTTGATAAAAATCGCTACAAGCCACTTATATATATATATATATATATATATATATATATATATATATATATATATATATATATATATATATATATATATATATATATTATATAGTATATATATATATATATATATATATACATAAATATATATATATATATAGCATAGCAGTATATATATGCTATATATGCTATATATATATATATATATTAAGCAGCAGCAAGTTATTATATATATATAAGTTATATATATATATATATATATATAAAGAAGATATATATATAAATATATAAGGTTAAGATATATATATATAAGCAATTATATTATATTATAAAAGTTCACACTCAATGGGCATAGTCCTTATTCATGAGGGGAACTTTCAGGCAATTTCTACCTAGGATCCGGACTAAATCGAATTCTGCTCCTGCCACGACCCCCGTCGCTCTACTCGATTTGAGCTGATTGAGAGCAGAGCAGCATATGAGCAGGTGAGCATATATATATATATATGTTATTATATGTTAATAGCAGTTGTTATGTTATATATATATATATATATATATGTTAGTTATATATATAGTATATATATAAAGATATATATATATATATATATATATATATATATATATATATATATATATATATATATATATATATATATATATATATATATTTTTATTATTATTTTTTTAAAAAGTTCACACCTCACGCATAGCCCCATTCAAGGAGGGGAACTTCTTAGGGTATTTCTACCTAGGATCCGAACTAGATTCAACCCACATTCTGCCATACATGCGACTCCGTCGCTTCTACCGCTTGAGCCACGACATATATATATATGCTATGTGGTATATATATATATTATATATTATTATTATGCTATATATAGCAGTTATATATATATATATATATATAGTTATATATATATATATATATATATATATATTATGAAATAGGTTTACATAGAAAATGCAATATATATATATATATATATATATAGTATATATATATTGTGGTAGGTTTTTGATCCCCACCACAATAGAAGGTCACCTCACCTGTAAGTCTTGATGAGGTACAATCCTTTCTCAGAAGGGTCAACCACTACGTTGAGGTGTTTAACGATTCCGGGCTGACGTCTTCCGTTGGTGGAGTTTATATTTTTGGCAGTGGAAGTCTCTAAATCTTGCTAAAGTTGTTCCCTTTCAAACTTCTGGCTCTTTGGATACCTTTCAATGTTGTTTTTGTGATGTTCAGCTAATTGTAGTTCCAGCAACTTCTGAGTATTATGAGGATTTATCTATCAAAAGTAGGAGATTGAATTAAATTGTTCTAAACACCAAGTAAAATATGCATCCACTATGTTGTCAATATTACAGATAGATACAACAGCAACACTGATTGGGTGAATACTCACACTATCCCTATCCTCTTCTTTACCAGTTTATTTTTATTAATTTATACCTGACTTACAACCTCAATCTCTGCTGCATTTGAAAGAAAAACAGACACAACTACAGCTTTTATTAAAAGGATCAAGGAACTCCAGTAATGATTAATTATTAAAATAGATGAAAAATCATATATATATATATGCAATATATGCATGTATATATATATCAATATGTAAAAAAATTGATGAATAATAATAATAATACTAAAGTTGAAAAAGTTATAAACAAATTAAATATATATTTAAATGGAATTTTGTATATACCTACATATGTATATATACATATGTATATATATCAATAGGAAAAAAAACGATGAATAATAAAGATAATAAATCAGAAAACAATAATAAATAGGATAACAAATATAAATAAAAATTGAAAATAAATAAGCGTATTATTTACTTATATACACCTATTGGAAGAGGGGCAGCGATAGCAATTCGACCTGACGAGAGCGCGGAGTCCAAGGTACATTTAATTTACAAATTTTTTTTGTTTTGGCTTAAAATTTCAAGTCCGCAGGACTTCCACTCTCTCGCAAGCGAAAGATACGACTCTCCCTCCACCTTCAGATCGAATCCAGATTAAACCTTGAATTGAATAAATTGAATAAACTTTTATATTTAAGAAAAGAATTATTATGTTTAGCTTTATATAAAAATTTAGATTTAACGATTGAACTCTTCAACGATTTTTACTATCTACAAACAAACTAGCTTTAACTTTTCTTTGATTTCTAAAACTCTTGAAAAAAAACTCTTGCAAAAAAATTTAGGTGTCCATCTTTAAGCTTCGTTATGTCGTAAATAGATATTATTATCTGTATACAGGTCGATCTTCTTTTATAGATTACTATGAGGGCCTTTCTGTCTAATGCAACTTCTCAAGAGTTTGGGGCTAACAAAAAAAAACTCCCAGTCTTAGAGACAATAACCCTTTAAACTTAATTTTTATCGGTTATCAAAAGATACTACTACTTGTAGATAAGTACCTTGGGAAGGGACGACATCTTGGAAAAGGAGTTCGATAAATCTGATGACTAGTGTTTCCTCAGCGGATTCCCTTCAGTCAGAAGAGAAATGGTTCTTAATTGCCTCGTTAGGTTATCGCCGTTGCTGTTGAATATAGAGAAGATGCTGGATCCAAACCCGGAACCTGAGAATGAGACACACAAATTAAGGTTGTCATGAAATTCTCCTTCATCTCACCAGCGCAATTATTTTAAAAATAAGTTTATTAATTAATTCAGATAGCTAATTCAGATAGCAAACATAGAACAGTAATTTACGTTACGTTAAATATATACAACTATATCTGAATCTCTTTCATAGGCAAAAGTACTTGATTTTAACTTTAATTTACTAAGTATAACAACTCAAACAATTCACTTCTCTCTTTAAAACAAACAAATTAATCCAATCATGTTCAAATTTACAGAATTAATTATTACTTTACTATTACTATTATTGTATTATTATGTTATTTATAACCTCTATTAACTTAAGTCAATCCAGACAAAACAAACAAAAACTCTATAATCACCCTTCAGTAGGGACCAGGATACAATGTCCAAGATGTTTAAAGAATTTCTTCTAGCGTCAGCAAATTTCAAGATGTTAACGTATTTTTTCTTTTCCTTGATGGATAATCTCTTGTTGATTATGATTTTAAATATTACCTAGCTGTTGGGATGGGGAAAGATAGAAGTATGTGAATCCACTTCATTCCTCCCCACCCGTCAATACCAGCATTGACGCACTAGGAATTGCTTTCATCTCTGTTGTGTTTTTTTTCATAACTAACATTTTCTGTAGTATTTTCTCATCCAATTATATTATTTTAGATATCATTTCCTTTTTATATAAATCAAAAATTTTCTTTTTCCTTCAGAACTTGTCCATCATTTACTCAAAATTTTATATATCTCTTCTTTCAATAAAAATCAAAACAAAATAAATTCTTTAAATTCCTATTTTCTTTCAAAACATCATAAAATCAAAATAAACTTTTCTTAATGTTTCAAAACTAAATTCATTCTCTTTCCAATAAAATCAACAAAATCAACAACATGTCTTAAAGGCATGTTCTTTTCTTTTCGACCTTTTAAATCAAAAAAATAAAACTTGTTCAAAAACTTTCTGCTATAAACATCAAAAAAAATAAATTAAACTTTCTCTGTATCAGGCTTCCTTTCATAGGAATAAAATAAACAATTACTTTTTCTACAATCTGAAGAGACTCGGCGTCTACGCGTCAATTACTCGACGTATGCGTTCCTTTACTTCTTCTGCAGTTACATTCTGCCCAAATACTGAAAAGAACCCCTGAGTATGCACTATAAAGTCTTGAACTCTTCGCTCAAATTCAGTTTGGACGTCCCCCACTCCTCCTATGGCTGTGGGCCTCAATGTTGGGATCGCTGGCCCCGGTACACTCGGCGTCGAGGTTACAGTAGTTACTGGTGCTGGGGCATTTGATCTTGGAGCCATAGACTCGGACCGTTGTGGCCGGTTACTGATAGTTCGCTGATAAGGCGTGGGCCTTTCCCTCCTTTGAACAACAGACCGACTTCGCCGCTGCACTACTACATCTGGTGTTCCACTCAGCGTGAGAGGGTCAATATCCCCAAACCTTATTGGGGAATGCTGTCGAGGACGAGGCGTGGAAGTTATTATTTCCGCCTCTGGGTTAACGGAAACGGGATGAGTTGAAACGGTGGAGGTAGATGCTTCGGGAGTGGCTGCTGGGGGTGTCACAGGTCGCGAAGGCCTGTGAATAAAACTCCTCCCTCCTTCTCCGCTAGCGTCACTGACAATGACCATTTCCTCCAGGGGAATCCGGACATTGTCCACGCTTTCACTTTCTGGTGTGGTTGTCTCAGCGCCTACGGGTTGTCCCCCTTCTGTTTCTGATGGTAGGACTGCTCTCTTTATTTCCTCCCCAAAACTTCCTGACGATTTCATTTTTTTAAAAATTTTCCTGCTTAGCGCACGGGTTGGATGTAATCCATCCCTAAGAAAACTTCGCTCCCCCAATGTATGTATCTGTCCTCCCCAGAATTGCTTACTCTTCTCCTTCATGCCGCCATACATATCCCAGACCGCGTACATAACCGGGTACGAGTCTTTTCGATGCCATGTAAATTCCGAGGTCCTTAACAGCCTAATATGCATATGCATTTGTGTGGCCTGCATATTCAAGACATGGTCTGCGTATTCGGGAGCTTGATTGTATCGGTCCTGGACACCTGATGGATAACCTTGGACCCGTTGACGGTTGTATTCAACCAGATCCAGGAATGGGGGAATCATCAGTATTACTTTCATTTGCGGGTTGATACGTTCGCACTTCTCTGCGAAACGCGAAAAGCGTCGTGCGAACCTATCATTTTCGTAATCGAAATTGGCCACTGTGACCCAGTAACGCCCTGGGCCTTCCTGGGAACCTGGGTCCCTCAAATAAACCCTCCTGTAAGCCTCAGGTATGATCGTAAAGATCAACATGTGCGTATACTCAGGCTTTATAACTTGATCAATGACTTCGCGGAAGAAATCTAATCCCTGCCCCGAGTAAGACTCGAAAACGACTTCCGCCCCAGGTAATAAATCCGGGGTA
Source organism: Trachelipus rathkii (assembly GCA_015478945.1). NCBI lineage: Eukaryota > Metazoa > Arthropoda > Malacostraca > Isopoda > Trachelipodidae > Trachelipus > Trachelipus rathkii. Next base: position 12,589 of record JABUQX010120210.1, on the reverse strand, counting down.
TAGGCCATCCTCAAATCCTCCACCCAGGAATGTCCAAGTACCAAAATCTGCAAAAAAATAAAAATATGGTCATAAGTTTCAAATTTTTCTAACTTCTCAATTTTTTTTTTATAACTTTTTATACTAAATAAATGTATTTTATTTATGTTTCCTTTAATTTATATTATTTATAAAAAACTCTTTTATTATATTTTTAATTAATTTTTATTTCGTGTCCTTCTTTCTATCAAGAAGGGATAAACTATTGGTAGGTCCTGACAAGGCCCTTGCGACCGAGTATAAGGACGAGTATTGCTTTCTCTTCTCGACGTGAGCTCCGTTAGCCGTTCAAATACTAAATTATCTATTTCCTCGAAACCCTCGAAAGACAGCTCATCCGGAACTGGCTGATCTTCTTCATCTTGTTCGTAATTCAAATATGCCTCTACTTCTGCTACTCCATAGTGTTGTATTCCCACTATCGGAGTTGAATACGCTTTAATGCGTTCTTCAAAGGTTTTACCAGTGGGATATGATTCCCTTAAATTTTCCGGGGAAGCTTGCATAGACTCCCATCGGAATTCGGCCTCCTTTATCAAATCAGAGGAGTCCCACGCTAAATATTCATTTACAGGTTCTTCCTCCTGATGAGCTATACTAGCGGATCCTACCATACTATCTATTTCTAACTGCTTACTTCCTATTTCCTGATCTAATATTTTCCCTAAACCTAAATTTATTTTATTTTGTTCTGTTAACAGTTCTACAAACCTTTCTTTAATGTGTGCTAATATTTCATCATCAATAGTAAATCCAACAAAGGATTCGTCATCATCGTCATCATCAGCAAAATCAAAATCATTTATTTCGTCATGTTCAGGTAGTGGTACCTCCAATTCATTATCATTGAAAACTTCAACTTTATCTTCATCATACAACATTGGTTCTCGATCTTCATTTAACGCATATCGTTGGAATGTCGGATTATTCATCAAATAATCAGGGGGCATTTTCCATATCCTTAATTGTTTATGGTGAGCTTTATATTGCTTCCCGTCCTCTGCGGATTTTATTGTATAGGTGACCTTGTTGCTTCTACTTTGACATTTAAGGTGGCCATCACTATATCTTTTGATGAAATTTATTTACAGTCAAGTTTCCGGGAAGATGAACTTTTAATCCAACTCATAAGGAACAAATCTCTCGTGACTATCTGACTAACGTTCTTCCTCAACAGGCAAGGGAAGTCCGGTATAAATTCATGCGCCCTTTAGCATATTTTCACAGGGGAGTTCTATTATCTCTGAATGAGTTGTGATTAAAAACCAGTAAAAACCTGCGGATAATTCTTCATCAATCTATCAGTTCTCTTTACAGACATTCTAAGATACTGACTAATGGTGCGATTTACCCGCCCTGACAGCTCCATTTGAGGATATGCATATGAGTGGCCAGGGCACTTGTTAATCTGTTTGTCAGTTTTTAAAAAGATCTCTCACCCGTCATTCTATAAATTCTCTGCCGTTATCTGTTAGAAGTCGTTCTGGTAACTTTTGTAGAAATGGCAATATCCGATGTTGAAAGGCATACATGCGCATGATACTTTATTATTCGCAGAGGAACAGCAGCCACCCATTTTGTGTAATGGTCTACCATCACCAAAGCTGGGTACTATTCCCTTGCGCTGAGCGTGAATTGTATCAAATCCACGCCACCAATTCAAAAGTATTCTAGTTATTATCTTTAGTAGTGGAACGTAGAGTATATTAGAAATCTTACATGCTTGGCACTTATAACAAGTGGTGTATCATTGCAGATTACTGTTATCGTAGGATGCCATATCCAATTTATCACAGAGAATGCTATCATAGAAGTTTCCTATATGGGCTAAATATCCAATGTGCTTTATTGTTACCCTAGTCAATGGGTAATGGGACACTACAAATCCCTCCGTAGGAAACTCCCTGTATAACTGATCATTCCTCAGATAGCATGTACTACTGACACGCAAAGGTTTCACGGCCCTGTTAGAATGGCAAAGTTTGTACTATGGGTTTCTTTTGGGCGCCTCAATAGGTATCTTGATTTCTTGTAACTTATCAATGTGTCATGGTCACTCTAAGGGATTCTGGCCTATATTATCTTGATCTATCACTATCTGATTTATCCGAGGATATCCTACTCCTTTCTCCACCTCCCCACCCCGGTGCTTTGTGGAGTTGTAGTAGCCGCCGGACACAGTTGCAGGTCGCTCAGTAGCGCCTTCTCTCTTCCATCACGATTCATCCAACAATGTCCATTCCGGGAATACCTCAGGTGTTATTAAGTTAGTACTTACTGTTTCTTTGTCTTTTTATTCAATTGCATTTGGCAGTGGCACCAACAGATTATATAAATGCACTCCACCACAACACAAAATATAGCAAATATTCTTTTCAGTGTCTTTCCCAAACCTCAACGGCTTGGAATCCCCATAGTACACCCACACTTGCAAATGATGTAATTTTGCAAATGCCATTATCGCCTGTGTTATAGGGAACTGACCTGGTTGTCTCAGGAGATGTAACTGCTTGGTCACTTGCCTAGCATCTCTTCCAGCTGGTAATCCATACTCACCCCTATTTTCTAACAATTCTTTAACCACTTCTTGTCTTACCTTCAGATGATTTTCCATCGAACCATATAAAGCAACAGAGCAAGCTTGAAATAGTGAATCACCCCCTCCGGGAATTTTAACCTCAGAAAATCCTCCAGGAAGGGCGTTAACCGGAAAGGTATCCTGTTCGTCAGGTGCGTCACCGATCGGTGATCAGACAAAGCATCGGCCACTATGTTTTCTTTTCCCGGAATATATCTTAACTCGTAGTCTATATCATTGATTTCTTCCAGCGTGCGAGCTACACGTGCGTTTACCAACGGCATACTATGCAGATATAAAAGCGGCTGATGATCTGTGTAAATAACTACTCTTATTCCATAAAGGAAAGGTTTTAATGCCTTCACAGCCCATCGTATTGCAGCAACTTCCTTTTCTGTTGTACTATAGCGTTGTTCGGCTTTGTTAAACGTTGTGGAGATGAAAGCTATAGGACGTTCTTCCCCGGTTTGGATCTGGGACAGACACGCTCCTGCCCCTATGTCTGAGGCATCCACATACAACAATAATGGGTTTGCTTTTTCCGATCTATCTGGATACGACAGGATCTGCGGTGATGTTAAAGCTTCCTTCAAAGCCTCAAATGCTCTCTGACATGGTTCTGTCCACTTTAGAGTCTTGCTACTCAACAGTTCAAAAAGTGGTTTGGCTATTTCCGAGCAATGAGCGATGTGACGCCTATAGAAATTTATCATGCCCAGAAATTGCACAACTATTTGTGCTCTAAATTAAGTTTATTGCTACCCAGCCTGTGAGACATCCATATCTGCAAAATACTGGACCTCTTTCATATATGAGCTGTTTATTTGAGCTAAGTCTGTTTCCTTCTAATGCGATGGCACTCAAAAAACTTCTGCAGAGTGCTTTTCAAATTGCTTCACTATAGTTTAGTAATACTGGTCCAGATATCATATCTCCAATGAAAAGAAAACTACTTGAAAAAGATGTTTCTGGGAATAACAATAAGGAAATAATCTTATGGGTAAGTTCTGTGCCACTAGCTTCTTCATCATCTCCCTGATACTGCCCCATAACTATTGTTGTAGTATTCTGCCTTGAAGGCTAAACAACATATCAATCAGGATTTGGGATAGGAAAACTATCTCCCTTTGTAATTTTATTCAATTCCCGGTAGTCAATACACAATCTGATTGAACCATCTTTCTTTTTAATGGGGTACTACTGGGGGCTGAGTATGGGGACTTGCTCCTCTGGATGATTCCTTCACTTCCAATTTCTTGCAGTCGGCCTCGATTCTCTGAGCATGGGGCCAGCCCTGTAGCCTTCTTGACTTTATACTGCACAGTGGATCTTCTTCCGTCACATGCTTCTCGTGACCTTATGCTTAATGACATTTTGTGCAGCCCACGCCAGAATCTCCCAACCGACAGAGGGATAACGCACCAAAAAATCAAAAACCCGTCCCCTCTGTGATCCGCCGTTAAATCCGCCTCATTCAATCTAAAAGCGCTAACTAAATTCTCAGGATTCCATTCAGAGTATTCATTAGGACTTTGCTCATTTAATTCAACTACATTCACAGTGGGATCCTCCACTGTAGTAATTTCTTCCAATTGTCCTACAATTGTTCCCTTCTTTAAATATCTTGTTGTTTCACCCGTGTTTTGCAAGATTACCAAAGCTTTATCGCCCGAAAAATTTACTAAGGAATGTTCAAATCTGATATCTTTTGCCAAATCCCGCCGAGCCTCCACCAGAACGGGTTGTTTTATAGGAATTGGTCGTCCTTTTCTTTCAATTTCTACCACCATACACCGCAGCGGTGCAATACTCACAGATTCTACCAAGGCACATGTTTCTTCTTTAGGTAAGCCTTGTCTCATATCCTCCGCTACTGTCTGCACATAATTCCCACGTCGGATTACCAATTCTTTATGGTGCAGATCAGGCAAAAGATGTTCCTGATTGAGGATGTCATATCCTAAAACCAAGTCGTATTCGGACAGTTGATCTGGGACGACGACAAAGCGACCCGGTTTCAGAACATAATTGGTGGATAACCGCAATGCTATCATTATTTCGCCTAAAACGGGAAATCGGACACTTCCAATTCCAGTGACACCTCGAAAAGCGGTGGGCAAGATTGGACTTTTCTTTTTGTCTAACAGATGGAAACAGCTGGCTGATATAAGGCTCACCTCTGCACCCGTATCTACAAACGCTGTAAGAGGCTCCATAGGGGGTTGATCCACTATGGTAACTTGCAAAATTAAGGTCTTTTGGGGAGCTCTTATAATATGATAATGAATGATGTTCTCTGAGCTCTCATCTACCTCTTTGGTTTCCTTCCTGTTTTCTTTTACTACTACTGCTGGTTCTGGTTCGTTCTCAAGATTGATCGGAGTTACGGCGGGTGAGTTTTCCCCAACTTGGTCATAATTATCATCAGGTGGGATGTCTTTATCACTTACTGTAACTAATACCGACACCTGTGTCAACTGGTCCTGCCCGTGAGGGCTCTCAAAGATTGTTATTGGGGGCACCTGGACCGATGTCGTTTGGTGAAAAATTTCGCGAGGAATCTCCTGCGACCTTCCCAGGATCATCTTCAGCTGTAGTCATTATATTAGTTATAGCTTGTTTTACTTCCCTGACTGTTGCTGGCTCTGGCATGAGGTCTTCCATGCCAGAGACTCCACATTTCCCGGTCTCTGAGGGCAATCCTTACCTAAATGTTCTCCCTGACAGAATGGGACACGATATTCTTGGTGGGGCCTGAGTTTGGCTTCGCCCATTGGGACATTCCCCTACCAAATGTCCTACTTCTTTACATTTTAAACATCGGTTTTGTTCTAGGTAACAGTCCTCTATGACATGACCTCGTTTACCACAATACATACATTGTGGCCGATTCCAACAATCACTCATGTTATGCCCCCTCTTCTTGCAATGGTTACAGGTTGGAACTGCGGAGCCATTTTGGTTTCTTTGTTGATAATTCCTCTGCCCATTTCGAAATTCTCTTGTTGGGATTTGATTTGCTGGTTCATATCTTGATGGCCTATAATTACTTGATGGTATTTGGGTTGTATTTTGAGCAGCCGGGTTGTTTCTTTGAGATGTTACAGCGCTAAGCTGGGGTTGTGTTTGCATTTGTCGGCAACAACACAATCCCTCATAGTTACCATACGTGGATTGTACCATTTGATGTTGTTGCGTGGGGATGGTGGACATTTGTAATGACCGAGTCAAGTCGACTACTTCAACGTTCGGATTTTCTTTCTTCTTATTTCCTCGGTACACCTTGTCCACCATAATAACTAATTGCTCCCAAGGAATTAATGAACCCTGAGTAACTTCTACTCCCATCAATGAATCTTCCACTCTTGTTTTAACCACCTCAGGCACACTGTCTAATAATTTTTCTCGTACCATGGGCATTCTCTTTACGTCATTCCCTTGAAAAGCTCGCTGCGCCAACCCCAACAGTCGCAAAGCGAACAATGGCACATCCTCTCCCTCTTTCATTTCAGCTTTCGTAAACTCGTTAGTTTCTGTATTTACCTTTTTCTTTAAATGTTCTCTGAACCACTGCAAAAGTTGTGCCTTTACGAATGGATATTCGGCTGATGTCGCGGCGACTATATTGTAAGCCTCCAAAGCAGAACCTTGGAGATGGCTTCCCAATAGGGCCACCATACCCTCTGTTGATCCAGGGTATTGCACAGCACAAAACTGCTCGAATCTGTCAAAGAACTGGACCATTGTTTCCCCAGTCTCGATGTTAAACTTGCCCAAAGGAATCATCTTCTTAGGCTTCTTATCTATTTCCATTGCGGATATCAAGGCTGTCATTTTTTCCATTAGTTTGGTGTTCTGTTGCAATACTGATTGAAAGAACTGAGCATCCACGGTAACTACCGCTGGATTCTGCGTCGCTCTCTGATTTTCTGGATCTGAAGTGACAACACTGGACTGCATATTATGTTGATCTGGTGGAAGTGGGATGGAATCCGTCGGTGGTGTTTTCCCATCTTCGGTCTTCCCTTCTCCCAACAATTCATTCATCCCATCGGTCATGACGATGTTCCAATAACAGTAGTAGCTGAGTGACAGTTGAAAACACTCAGCAGCAGAGCCAGTCAGTTTCCCTAAATGGAACAACTACGCTCTGTTACCACTTTATGTGGTAGGTTTTTGATCCCCACCACAATAGAAGGTCACCTCACCTGTAAGTCTTGATGAGGTACAATCCTTTCTCAGAAGGGTCAACCACTACGTTGAGGTGTTTAACGATTCCGGGCTGACGTCTTCCGTTGGTGGAGTTTATATTTTTGGCAGTGGAAGTCTCTAAATCTTGCTAAAGTTGTTCCCTTTCAAACTTCTGGCTCTTTGGATAAATTTCAATGTTGTTTTTGTGATGTTCAGCTAATTGTAGTTCCAGCAACTTCTGATTATTATGAGGATTTATCTATCAAAAGTAGGAGATTGAATTAAATTGTTCTAAACACCAAGTAAAATATGCATCCACTATGTTGTCAATATTACAGATAGATACAACAGCAACACTGATTGGGTGAATACTCACACTATCCCTATCCTCTTCTTTACCAGTTTATTTTTATTAATTTATACCTGACTTACAACCTCAATCTCTGCTGCATTTGAAAGAAAAACAGACACAACTACAGCTTTTATTAAAAGGATCAAGGAACTCCAGTAATGATTAATTATTAAAATAGATGAAAAATCATATATATATATATGCAATATATGCATGTATATATATATCAATATGTAAAAAAAATTGATGAATAATAATAATAATACTAAAGTTGAAAAAGTTATAAACAAATTAAATATATATTTAAATGGAATTTTGTATATACCTACATATGTATATATACATATGTATATATATCAATAGGAAAAAAAAACGATGAATAATAAAGATAATAAATCAGAAAACAATAATAAATAGGATAACAAATATAAATAAAATTGAAAATAAATAAGCGTATTATTTACTTATATACACCTATTGGAAGAGGGGCAGCGATAGCAATTCGACCTGACGAGAGCGCGGAGTCCAAGGTACCTTTAATTTACAATTTTTTTTTGTTTTGGCTTAAAATTTCAAGTCCGCAGGACTTCCACTCTCTCGCAAGCGAAAGATACGACTCTCCCTCCACCTTCAGATCGAATCCAGATTAAACCTTGAATTGAATAAATTGAATAAATTGAATAAACTTTTATATTTAAGAAAAGAATTATTATGTTTAGCTTTATATAAAAATTTAGATTTAACGATTGAACTCTTCAACGATTTTTACTATCTACAAACAAACTAGCTTTAACTTTTCTTTGATTTCTAAAACTCTTGAAAAAAACTCTTGCAAAAAAATTTAGGTGTCCATCTTTAAGCTTCGTTATGTCGTAAATAGATATTATTATCTGTATACAGGTCGATCTTCTTTTATAGATTACTATGAGGGCCTTTCTGTCTAATGCAACTTCTCAAGAGTTTGGGGCTAACAAAAAAAAACTCCCAGTCTTAGAGACAATAACCCTTTAAACTTAATTTTTATCGGTTATCAAAAGATACTACTACTTGTAGATAAGTACCTTGGGAAGGGACGACATCTTGGAAAAGGAGTTCGATAAATCTGATGACTAGTGTTTCCTCAGCGGATTCCCTTCAGTCAGAAGAGAAATGGTTCTTAATTGCCTCGTTAGGTTATCGCCGTTGCTGTTGAATATAGAGAAGATGCTGGATCCAAACCCGGAACCTGAGAATGAGACACACAAATTAAGGTTGTCATGAAATTCTCCTTCATCTCACCAGCGCAATTATTTTAAAAATAAGTTTATTAATTAATTCAGATAGCTAATTCAGATAGCAAACATAGAACAGTAATTTACGTTACGTTAAATATATACAACTATATCTGAATCTCTTTCATAGGCAAAAGTACTTGATTTTAACTTTAATTTACTAAGTATAACAACTCAAACAATTCACTTCTCTCTTTAAAACAAACAAATTAATCCAATCATGTTCAAATTTACAGAATTAATTATTACTTTACTATTACTATTATTGTATTATTATGTTATTTATAACCTCTATTAACTTAAGTCAATCCAGACAAAACAAACAAAAACTCTATAATCACCCTTCAGTAGGGACCAGGATACAATGTCCAAGATGTTTAAAGAATTTCTTCTAGCGTCAGCAAATTTCAAGATGTTAACGTATTTTTTTCTTTTCCTTGATGGATAATCTCTTGTTGATTATGATTTTAAATATTACCTAGCTGTTGGGATGGGGAAAGATAGAAGTATGTGAATCCACTTCAATATATATATATATATATATATATATATATATATATATTAGGATCTGTCCAGAAAGTGATTCACATATCTCTACTTTATTTATATATATAGAAAGTTTTATATATATATATATATATCAGTGGCGGCCTTTGGGGGTAGGCAGAGTAGGCATTGGGCAGAATTAATTAACACCGCAGCATATATATATATATATATATATATATATATTATATATATATATATATATATATATATATATATATATATATATTAGGGATGCACCGATCTCCGGCTCCGGCTCCGGCTTGGCCGGAGTTCCGGCCTTTTTAAAGATCTCCGGCTCCGGCCGGAGACCACTAGTCTCCGGCTTTCTCCGGCCGGAGACCTATATTTTTAAAAGGTAGTTTTGAAAACAAAAATAGTTATAATTCATTGAAAGTAATAATGAGACATTTAATGAAATAAGTTTATTTAGAAGAACTGATTCATACAAAACTGTAAAAAATATTTTAATATTTGTTGTAGTTATAATATTAAGTCAAATTAATAACACTAATAATATAACTATAATAATATATAATAATATGAATAGGCCTATATGACACCATTTACTAAATTGACTAATTATTTTGATAAACAACTTAAAAGGGTTTGATATCCAAAATGACAACCCCTAACAAAAAATACACTTTTGATAAATCTTACTTTAAAAATACAATACAGAAATGGGTAATTGAATTGGTAAAAGAACTTTTAAACTAATGCCATATCTGACCAAAAGACTAAAAAATTATGATATATATCCTTAATCTTTAAATTATTAAAGAGCTTTTAAATTTTAACAAACTAACATTTAAAACTATATTTTCATTTTTAGATTCTTCATGTGAATCTGTATGAGGCTCATCAATTTGATCATCATTTTTGTTCATCAGAATCTGAACTTAATGTAATATTTTCTTTAGCTTTTATAAAAAGTTTTACTTCTTCTTTGAGCATAAATTTTATTTTATTTTATTTTGACCAATAATATCAAAGGGAGCTAATTTGTATTGTGGATTTAGAACTGTTGCAAGTACATAAATTTTCTTCTTTTTAATGGTTCCAAAACGTTCATTAACAAAATTTAAAAGTTCATCTTTCATAGTTTTTACACCGCTATCCTTCCAAGTTTTTGCTAAATATTTTTGCAATGCAATAACTGCAGGTATTACAAAAGATAAATCTACATCATCATCACTCGCTCTTTTAGTTAATTCTTCAAATGGTTGTAGCAATCTAATTATATTCTCCATTAGCTTCCAGTGATTTGCATTTAAGATATCTAGAAAGTTTTTCGAATTTGAAGAATATATAGTAATTGCAATTTTTTGCTCTATGATCCTTTGCAGCATATAATATGATGAATTCCATCTTGTTTCCACATCTTGGATAAGCTTGTGTATTGACAAATTTTGAGATTTTTGAATTTCAGTTAACTTAGTTGTAGCAATTGGTGATCTACTAAAATGACCTACAATTTTCCTACATAAAGTAATTAAATCTTTAATTGATTTTTGAGAAAATATATCATCATGTATTACTAGCTGTAAGGAATGAATAAAACATGCCTCATTTATAACACCTGTCGCTCTCATACCTTTTGTTATGTTTGGTGCAGATCTGTGAGGACAAATAGCTGAATATTTACTTTTTAAATCCCAGCTCTTAAGTATTTCCTCACTCTTTAGACACATTTTCTGCTGAATGAGGAGGAACACTAAAACTACTGATTTGTAATGTTCCACTTTTTCCTCCTTTGAAAATCTTTATCAATCCAATGCCCTTGCATATATAGCTTTCATTGTTATATGAGCAACTCCAAATATCTGATGTTAATGATATTGCTTGAATTTCTTGCAGCTGAATTGTTATTTTGTTATTTACCCTTTTATATATTTTTGGGATAATCTCTTCTGAAAAGTACCTCCTTGATGAAATATTATATTGTAGACATACGTGATTTATTAATCTCTTAAATCCAATGTCTTCTACAAAAGAAAATGGCATTGTCCACAGCAATTATTTCCCCAATTTTGAAATGAATTTCTTGTTTTTTTCTATCATTAATGTCCCAAATCTTTGTTTTCTCAGTTATTTTAAACAGTGTAGGCTGGAGAAATCTTTTTAATAGGAGGTAGTTGATGATATGGATGGACATGGATCATCTGCTGTGTCTTGATATAATGTTTCTTTTTTCGGCCACTTTTCCTCTTGAAGATTCAGATATTTCTTTTATCTTCAAATATGTTGTTTTATGTTTCTTTTCAAGATAATCCAGTAAAGGCTTTGTGCTATAATGTTTTGGAACCTTTGTGAAAGGGGAGTGGCTTGATAGTAATGAATACTCAGTAGTGCACAAAAGACACTCAGCTTTACTATTTCGCTTTTTAATCTTAAAGTAATCCCTGAATGGAAATTAATTACAGATTTTCAATATTTTTAGATAAAATCTGTAAAAATAAAAATAATATATATATATATATATATATATATATTTATATATATATATATATTATATATATATATATATAGTGTAGGATTTTAAATCAAGTATAGATGTATATATATAAAATCTGTAAAAAATAAAAATATATATATATATATATATATATATATATATATATATATAAAGCCTGGATAAGATAAAAGATGAGAGATGGATGAGATAAAAGATTTGTTAATATCATCTGCTTGACTGCTTTATGGAATAAATTATGAATATGTAGATAATCTTTAAAACATCTTTTGAGACACTGGTAAGTGATTAAAAAGATAAAAAAAAATTTCTTTGAAATGAATCTATACATCATTATCCATTAGGTAATAAATAACACAGGCTAGTTACTAAATAAAGCAATGTACATCTTTATTACACACCTTAATTACGGATAACACCCAAACTTTCAAAGTTAACATAATATATAGTGCCCTGAGCGAAACTCAAAAAAAAATTAATTCACCTGTATATATGTTTTCAAGAACCAAGAAGTGGTGTCAGCTTTTAGTTTTAGAATGGTAACAGATTTGAGAAAATAAACATAAAGCGCAGATTTAGTGATGCAAAATATCACTAAAAATCGCTAAACTTCAATAAAAATAAAATATTGTCTTTAGTGCATATTTTTGGCACTTTATTTACAATTAAGAAATGCATAGTTTTCAAACAAAGCTCAAAATTGGAAACACTAAAAGCAAGCTACCCTCATTGAGCAACGTTTCATCTCAAGAAAGAGTGATGTTATTCCAGCCTTCCTATTGGCTCTCGCTTCCCCCAACCATTTAACGAATATTCCTTTCCTTTTTAAAATGCGCTTTTATTTATCAGGTAAATTAATAATTAAATAACTTTTTTTATTATTTCATTAAAGTTCACACCTCACGGGTTTAGCCCTCTTCAAGGAGTGTAACTTCTCTAGGTAGTTACTACTTAGGATCCGGACGAGGAAGGTGCATGATAATTGCATGTTTAGAATCAATCCTTCATATATATATATATATATATATATATATATATAGATATATAGGTAAGTATGGACTTAAACGCGAAAGCGTTTTCACGATAATGCGAAAACGGTTAAACACCCAAATCTCCGATCTGAACGAAGCATACCG
>JABUQX010120209.1:12500-15000 GCA_015478945.1 Trachelipus rathkii | reverse complement strand
TTGTGTCGTAAGCTTTTTCAAGGTCAAAGAAGATACCAAGAACTATCTCACCAGTTGAGAAGGCTTCCCGGATGTCATGGTCTAGTTTTAACAAGGGGTCCGCGGTCGAACGATTTTTGCGAAAGCCAAACTGGAAGTTTGAAAAAGCTTGGCGACTCTCCAGAATAGGGAGAAAGCGACATGAAATCATTTTCTTCATTAATTTACAGGTATGGCAAGTCAGTGAAATTGATCTTTGGTCATCCGCCAACTTCGGATCTTTTCCAGGTTTGGGTGGGGATAGGAATTACAAAAAATGCAGTCCAAATAGATGGAAAAGGGGATTCGATCCAGATTCTATTATATAGATCTAACAAAAATGCTGATGCCAAGGGATGTATATGACGGAGCATGATATACGAAATCATGTATGGACCAAGAGCACCATCTTTGCTTTTCGCCAGTGCAGTTTGATACTCTACAAGTGTAAAATAACGGTTGTAGGCATGATCTTCCCCTTTCGCTGTTGAAAAGTTTGGTTTTTGGTTCTCAATTTTTGAAAGGCTTCAGGATAGCGGAAAGAACTCGAGTGGCTAGCGAAACTATAACCTAATGCATCTGCAACAGCAGCGAGCGGAGACCGTGTCAGTTATATCAGGCCTACAACGAAGGACTGTGGGTGAGGAGTTGTTGGAGCGACGAGATATTTTTTGTGTAACTTTCCACACTAGGAAGGGGAGTTGTGAGTTAACCAGTCGAAATGTAAGTTCGGAAAAAATTGTTTGCGTGTTGTCGGATTAATTCGCCGAGATCCTGCCGCAGCTGCTTAAAATGATCATTGTTGGGGTTGGTAACGAGTCTTCTTTTATATGCCTGTGAGTTTCTTCTTCTCGCGGTTAGCTTGTGGCGCGCTCTTGAGGACCACCAAGGGGTTGGCCCGACCGCTTTGCCTGAAGAAGATTGCCGGGAATGCAAGCTTCCGCTTGCTGAGTGACGACTTCTGTAAAAGCGAAAAGGGCATCATTTACAGTCGAAACCGGCTGTTAGAAGGAGAAAAGTGGGATAGCTGGGCTTTGATGAAAAAGGAGCCCACTCCGCTCGGTCATAACGCCAGCTGGAGTTTGGTTTTAACATTGGGCTAAGTAAAAGCTCATTTAAAGCTATTTGTTAATTGGTCCACTGCCTTATAAATATATCAAAAGGCGGACCAGGTAAAGCATCCATAAGGGAATGGAACAAAAAAGGAAAATTATTCGGTACAGAAGTGTGTGTATCTCACGTTCATATGTAGGGAGTCCTGTGTTGAGGCATCCCAGGGAAAAAGGGGGTTAGAAGATCTACAAGGATATTGGACTTAGACGAAGTGACAGAGTCGCCCCATAAGAGGTGGCGGATGTTGAAGTCTCCTAGTATAATAACCGGAGTAGGGAGCTGTTTGAAAAGATCAGCTAAGTCGACCTTAGTAAATTCACTACTCGGAGCCAAGTAGATTGAGCAGATAGTAAGGTCGGTGGACAAATGAATTCGTGCTGCCACTGCATGAAGTTTAGTTTGAAGAGGGACTGGAGAATAGGGGACAGATTTATGAATGAGTATTCCTGCACCTCCCCTATCATTGTCACCTCTTTCTATAGAGATTAGCAGCGATTTATATTCCGACGGTTGAAAGAAGTCACGATGACATAGTCAAGGTTCCTGCAAACATATGCACTTTGGTGTACATATGTTTATAAGTTGAACAAGTTCTTCAAAATTAGAATAGTAGCCACGACAATTCCATTGAAGGAAAGTTGCCATGTGTATTGTTGTAATGTTAGATGTCGATCTTTTTTGAGCAATTTCTCTATGTTGATAGGGTAGTATTAGAGGTAGATTCAGATGAAGAGGAAAGGCAGAGACATGGATCTCGACGAGGAGGAACAACAAATCCTGGTGGTAAAGAATAGTCATACAACAGAGATTTGGGTTGTACGACTACTTTTGGAAATGAGTTTTCAGTATTATTTGGTGGGGGGCTTCGCCATGAATGCGAGATAAGTTGAGTTCAACCGAGTCCATATTGTTGTGTGGGTTTGGCTGGTCATTGGAAGAGCAACCAAAATGCTCATGTTTATTAATGGGAGCGGAATCAGTATCTGCCAAGTAAGCAGATTCAGAAATGTGTAAGATATGTGGAGTTGCTTCCATGGAAATGAGGAAGGAAGATGTCACCGGAAAGGTGTCATCTTTTTGAGAAGGTGTTGTGGTCGCGATAATGGGTTTCAATATAGGATGTCGTTGGATTGACAAGGTCGATACTGGAGAACTTTCTAGTAATTCGTGTGGGATGATTTAGGGAGATTGGGCGATTTAAGTTAAGAATGGGGACCTCTGGGTCTCCTTTCATGCCTCCAACAGAACCAGAGCGCGGTGTTTGCGTTGGACAGTCTTCCATTTGCCTTTCTTGGAAGCAAAGGAAGTAATAGCAAGAGAGTGGTTCATCACATCAAGCTCCATTTGGGAGATGTTGTCCATTTCATCT
>JABUQX010120209.1:0-2500 GCA_015478945.1 Trachelipus rathkii | reverse complement strand
TTTAAATAATAGTAATTATAAAAAAAAATATATATTATTCACTTTCTTCCTTAATTTTAAAATATGTAATATAAATAAATTCAAAACATTTGTTTCTTAAAAATAAAACTTCTTCAATAAAATCCTCCTTTAACGATGTCCTTAGATCCAATTTTATTATTTTTAAAGCAAAAAATAAGCTCTCAACATTCACTTGACTAGGAGGCAAAGCTGCATTGTGCAACCCACACCTTGCAAAATTTTAGGATAGCTAGGGATTGCCTCTTTGACTGTTAACTTTGATTTCCGGTCTATTTTCATTATTTCATCTAATACTTTACGGAATTCTACTTTGTATTTTTAGAGGATTTTTAGGTTGAGGTTCTTTTACTGGTAGATTGTCTTTTTTCAATCACTTTTCTTGTTAGTCCCATTATTTGTCAAATTTGACTTCTTCACCTTCATCTGACAAGATACCACAAGGGAGGATTCCTGAGACTGATGAACTATCTGACTCCGACTCAGATTTCTGTTCAATAGTGTTATTCTTTGTAAGTCCTAGATCACAAAGAGCATTCCTAACTTTTAATATGAGATCTTCATTCTGAAGATTCTGAACTGTGGATCAACAAAGATGGCTGACAAAAATATTTTGTTTTCAGTTAACATTCTTTCCCTTCTTTCTATGGAAATTTTTGTCATTTGCTAAAATCCATTCTCTATAAAAAATTTCAGCCAGTCAAGTCATCTGATTGAATATTTTTTGTTTTAAAGTATGAATGTTTTAATAGTTGTTTGAGGGTTTCGATTTGTTCCGCCAGTCAAGTCTTCTGTTTTAATATTTTTTGTTGTAAAGTTTGGGTGTTTTAATAATTCTTTAAGGGTTTCGATTTGTCCCACACTTACTATCGGAGAGAGAAAGTTCAGGAGCACCGTCAGCCATCATCCTAATATAATCTTTTAGTTACAGAAGCCTTTCGAGCATAAGACACGTATTTCCCCATCTTGTCTCTTGACTCAAACTTGCCACTTTTCCAGCTTGAACGCTTTAGAACTTCCATTAATTTTGGGGTACGTGCTGCTTTTGCTATTTGTCTCGCCTTTCTTATAAGATTTGCTGTATGAGTATTGCGGAAACCATCACTTACTGCTAACTGTAAAGTATGAAAGTATTTATATGTACAATGTTAACGCCATCAGAACGTAGTCTTTTCATGGTTTTATTAAGTTCATTCTGAAAACAGCTATTACTTCTTCGTTTTGACATTAAATAAAATCAGTATCACGTTACCAGCTTCCTGTTCCTCGTACTCATTGTTCTTATTTAATTTTTCAATCGTACTACTCATGTTTGATGCGTTATCCGTAACGCTTGGATGATCTGGAACAGGAAAATAGGAATAAAAGCGTAATTTTATCAGGTGACGTGATAAAGGATTACTTCATCGAACACGAAAACCAGCCTGATCTTTCTTCTTTAGTTACCCTTTTGAACAAATATTTAAACTCTGATTTTACTGTAGACTCTTTTTCTTCAGTAAGAAAGTTTGGGAAATTTAACGCTAAGTGTATCATGGAAGTTGGGAATAGCGACATTTGCAAGAAGCTATTCGTTGCTTCATCTAAATTAAAAAAGCTATCTAATAGTAGCGAGAGTCCAAGTCGGGTAGGAGGATCTTTGTACATAAAAGATTTCCTGACTCCACGGCGCTTTGCTATAATAAACGAATTAAAAAAAATAAAAAAGACTTATAGCGGTTCGGATTTTCATTTCTTCGTAAGAAGCAGTAAAATAATGTGTACACTCGAAAACGAAATTAAACCTATTTATTCCCTCAATGACGTGACAACTGTTAAGGAAAGATTTGATCAATAAATATTCACATTATTGTTTCAATTAATGTATTCACATTACTGTTTCAATTAATGTATAGTTAGCAGTATTTATTTTCTCTTTGGTATTAGTTTTACAAAATGGAGAATATTATTATTATTATTATTATTATTATTATTATTATTATTATTAATATTATTATTATTATTATTATTATTATTTTTGCTTTTATATTTTATGTGTGTGTATTATTATTATTATTATTATTATTATTATTATTAATGGTATTGTATTATTATTAATATTAATATTATTGTGTGTGTGTGTGTGTGTGTGTGTGTGTGTGTGTGTGTGTTTGTTATTATTATTATTATTATTATTATTATTATTATTATTATTATTATTATTATTATTATTATTATTATTATTATTATTATTATTATTATTATTTTTACTATTGTGATTTTACTCTCCCTCAGCAGGATGAACTGGACTCCGCGTCGCTGAGTGAACAACAGCCAGGGAGCTTTATCCACTAAGCCATCCACTTTCCCAAAAAAGAAAGTTTCCAAACATAGCTTTTAAAGCTCTCGGTTTCGAATCCCATAATAATTGCTGAGTACTCAAAGGAATGAATATATAAAGTATTAAATGAGTCAAGGAGATTTTACTCTTCCTCAGCAGGAT
>JABUQX010120208.1:50000-56907 GCA_015478945.1 Trachelipus rathkii | reverse complement strand
AAAAGAAGAAAAGAGAAGACGATAAAATATGCTCTATTTTGAATAAATTCAAGGGAAGGAAGGAGATGTTGACAGTATGAAATGGATATGAATGCTAAATAATCAAGTGAGGGGGTTATGGAAATGGGATTTATTGGTTATCATTATGTTGTTTTAATTTTATAATTGAGGTTATGTTTCGGATGGCTTTTGATTGGATGAGTGATAGGGAAGGTAAGGCAATCGTGGAAAGATTTAGTGTGGAAGTTAAGTGACACAAGAAAGTACACAGCACATAAAAAATAAATATAAAAGAGCGCTTGCAACATGAGGAGGGAATAAGTAAAGTGAGAAAATGAAATGAACAAATGAGAAAGCTGTTAGCTCAAGTAGTAAGCAAGAAGAAGTATGTTGGATGCCTCATCAAAAAGTAGCGAGAGTAAGAATGTTAAGAGTGAGGTGGAATGAAGATGGTCCACGCTCGGGCATAGGGTTAAACAGGGTAAGGCATATGGTGAAGAAAAAGAATTATAGAAGTTTCAAACAAGAAGGATTTGGTGGCAGGGATGTCACTACATAAAGAGGAAAAAAGAGCGAAATACTAAAAGATGCATACATAGGAAGGAAAAAAAGGTAAATGAGCAGTTTGGTAGGAGGATGAAATGGTGACTTTCAAGGGATATAAGAAGCTCTTACTGAAAGGATGCGGTACGAAAGATTAAGAATGGAAAAGGAGATCTGCTTAGGATGACCGAAATAGTGAGATTGTGGACATTTCAGTAACTGATGAAAGATGAATGTGATGAAGAGTATTGAGAGGAACACATTCTGAAATCTGCATAAGACTTGGCAGTAAATAGTAAAAAGGGGAATAGTGAATGTATGATTGAGGTTTGTATGGATGCAAAAAAGGAATAGGTAATAATTTTCGGCAGAATGAGGATCATTTGTAAAGGAGTCGAGGTATAAGAGGTAGAGTGAGAAAATTGAAGAAGGAGTAAATCATGCAGGTATAGAGGCGAGATGGTGATTGAGTGGATTTGGAAATTATGTTAAAAACAAAGCGTTTATAAGGAGGGTGGTAGTTCGGCAATAAAATTCTGAAGAGAGCAGTAAATAGTACCCTATGGATAAAGAAGTAAGGGGGATAGGGGGTATTATGAGCAAATACACTAGGGGAATTCGTCATTATTGAGTGTTGTACGGGAAGTAGTGAATGCGTCTGGAGCTAAAAATAGGAAAAACAGCCACAGGGTTGGTCGAAGCTATGTGCAAGTCTGGATGACACTCTGATGGTGAAGAACAAAGCTTGCCGCTTAGGAAGTGGTAAGCAGAGAGAATAAAAGTAAGAATAGTTTACAATCTTTACATTGAACAAATGATAGAGAAAAAAATAGAAGGAGAACGAAGAATACAAACAAATTGCTATTATAGGTTTAGTTAAAGGAGATAAGAACACAGTGCGTATGGATAGGAATATAATCACAGAGTTATTTATTGGCAGGTGTTATAGGTAAGATAAGATTATTGATATAAGATGGTATCGTTCAAGATAGGTGAGACTTCATGATGGAATCAAAGGCCATGTTTAATCGTTAGTGACCGGCGTGTAGGTAATGAATACAGCTGGAATGGTTGAGGACAGAGGGATGCTCCTGGGTTAACCTATTTAGTACATGGAGCTGAGGTACTAGGGTGGGTGTTATAGTGGTTCTTGGTTTATTCAATTTGTTAATACTGGGATAGGAGTTAGTTAAAGAATTAGATCAGGAGAGTGATGAGGCCCGGTGGAAGGATGAGAGGTGATTAGAATGATGGAGGAATGAGACGTGATGTATGGGCATTTCCAGTTACGATTTACTAACAGACTGCAAATCCAAATTTGTAATAGGTCATTAGGTGAAGTGACATGAAGACGAGCTTGAGAGGATTGGTGCAGGGATTTGGCAGGGTCGCGGTGTTTAACGAAGGAGGGGTTTGAAGGTAACACCTCGATTGACATTCAAAGTGAAGCGATTTAACTGGTTGTTGAGTGGAGGAAACAAGTCCACTTCGTAGTGTAGAAGTTATGTTGGCACACGGACTGGCCATACCCTTTAGGAACAGACACCAAAAAAAAAAGAAAAAAAAAAAAAAAAAAAAAAAAAAAAAAAAATTTCAAAGTGGTTCCTCGGTGGTTACAATATTCAAGGAAATAAATTACTTTATGTTGGATGAAAATAAAGGAGAAGCGATAAGAAGGAGGGGGAGTGGAGTAGGAAAGAGAAGAAGTTCTGGAGCAATTGTAAAATGCATTGGGGTGCATGACTACAATGGGACGTAGATAACGACTGTGAGTGCGCTAGTAGTATCAGTACTTAATATGAGGGTATGCCTAGTTTACTTGTGTTATGTATAATTTAGATAAAACTGATGAGATTCTGGGATAATGAAGGTTATAGATCTAAAGTAATAACAATGTGGATTCAGATGGGTAAATCTATTAGTCACGTGTTAGGTAAATGTGAGAAGAATTGATTTGAGAAATTGAGGAATAGACACGTATATTAGAGAGATTGATGTCGAGTGTGAAGGAAAGATAAATGAGAAACAAATGTAAGATACGAAATAATGAAATTGAAATGGTCATGAGCAAAGGATGGATGATAGTCAGTTGGTTAAATAAACGAATTTTATGGGGGTTGAAGATGTGCCTTAGGGAAATGCGGATACCTAGGCTGGGATGACACGGACTTAGAAAAAAGTGGATTGTTCAGTAAAACTTGAAATAGCCTGCGCAGGAGAGGAATGCTAAGAGTATTTGAAGAACCAGGCGGCGAGAAAGAAGAAGATGCATAATAAAAGGACGCTAGAATGGAGGCGAGTAATATAAATGTGAGGAGGGATAAAATAGAAGTTTATGAGCCGGCATATAAGAGGAACAATGAACATAGAAATTGCAAACATAAACGAGATGCCGATCAAGTAAGTACGAACGATAACCGCTGCCAGTTCGCTTACAGTGACAGGCTCGTGAGGCAGTGTGAATTTTATATATTGAGCTGCGACACGAAGTATACACCTAATAAGGGTACTCAGGGAGGGGGAGGATAAGAGTGAGAGCTTTATCTTTCGTAATTGCAAACAATACCTTTTACACCACTTTTAAAGTTTACCGGGGCATGTATATTAATAATTCCAACTTCTACGATCTAAGTTCCAAATTGAGGGAAAGAAGGTAATATGAATGATCAATGCATGATATATCAGCGTTGGCGATCCCGGAAGATGACTTGAACCTCACATGGACGATTAGATTACAAAAATCATTCCCTGATTAAACGATGATGCAGATGGCGGCGGCGCACGATTATTTCAGGCACAAAGTAAGATGAATGATATGAGTGATGAAGATTTAGATGATGCACCGTTTTAGAGATGAATGGTTAATATTCAATGGATATACTTACCCCTAACGAAACTACTAAGTCACCTCAGACATACTACGAAATACGACTACACTATAGTTCATACATAGGGTAAATTAATACGTAGGTATGTAGCACTAATAATCAAAAATAAATAAAAAGTATAGAAACTATATAGATATTTTTAAATAAATAAAATAAATAGTATTATAATATTAAGGAACTAAAATATAATAAAACTAAAATATATGGATAATGAGTATATAATAACAGATAAGAAGATTAGAACAAACAAATATGGAAGATAATTAATTAAAACTACAAAAGCAACTACAACTTAAATAATAAATGAATAAAAAACATATGATGAAGTAATAGTACGAATATAAAAAAGACACAATACTTATAATAAGAAAAAAAATGCAATTTCTAAGAAAGAACAAGACGTAAAGTAGCTATCCAATTCATTAAGTATAATAATATATATATAATATTATAAATTACAGCAAAATAATATAATAATAATAATATACTTAATGAAAGAATTGAGTATAATGCGAGTTATTTATTGTAGGGCAAAAGATATTAAGCAGCAATGCATAATTTTGGATTATGTTTTAAATACTTTCATTTATTAATAAAACGGAATCAAATTGAGTTAATAAAATGTTTTCAGTTTTAAACTTAATTGAAAAATATAAATAATAGTACATTGGGTAACGTAATATCACAAATTAAACAGCGAATTTTTATTCGCTTTTAAAGTTATATTAATCTATAAACTACTACAGTATAAACTACGCTGATGCACGCATAATAACTTAAAAAACAAATGAACTGCAAATGACTTAAGCTGAATTTATCTATATCAGTTAATAAGGACAATATAATATAGGATGATAATAATACAGTAAATATATATCGTAAAATTAATATAAATAGCTGTCTTTATATGTTTTTACTTAAATAATAGTACTTAAAGATAAACGGATAAAGTTACGAAAGCTAATCAAATTGATGTATTTATAACACACCAAATAATGCCTATCCCTTTCTATTCAAGTAGAATGAATAAAACTATTGACTATCGTCCAGGATATATATAAATGTACGATAATTTGGATTAAATTTTCTATTAATTAATATAATAATATTATATATGAATTAATAAAGGAACACTTAAGACGCTTCCTCATTTAAAATAAAATTTTATAATTTTTAACAATAACAACAAAGTTTTGAGTATGGAAGGATTATGCTCACCCAATTATGAGATTTATAGTGATGAATAATTCTTAACTGAAAAGACAAAATTTTTTGAAAGCAAATATAGATGGTAAAAATCTTGTTATAAGAATTCAATATATACTAACAAACCAATTCCATCTAAATTGATATAAATAATAAAATATATATATAATACTTAAATATAATAAATAAATATATAAATTATACAATAATATAATAATATAATATAAATATAATATAAATATAAATATATATATATAAATATAAATATATATATAGATATAATATAATAAATGGTAAGGTTCTAATCTAGGAACCTGTAAGTTTTTCCACAGTTCACGCGGATATCAGATGTATGATGCGTGATGTATCTTTATTTTTCACATTCGATACGGATGTCTAAGATCTTCCCTATTCTCCCCGATCGTTATCGCTAAGTTATTAACGTGAAAGACAATTATATATAATAAATAATAAAAATTATATATACATATAATAATAACATATAATAATATAATATATATATAAATATATATATATATAAATAATAATATATATATATAATATATATATTATAAGTATAATATAATAATATATATATATTTATATATATTACCGAAGACTTGAAGAAATGGAACAGGAAACAAAGATAAGAAGGTGATAGGAGGAAACCAGAGGATGAAAGAGTTTAACAAAATAAGGAGATGAGCTTAAAGTTAAGTAAAGGTAAGGAATATTGAGTTTATCTCTAAGAGAATCAGTGATATTGGTTGAGAGTTGTACCATCTGCTAAAAGTGGAAATCAAGCTCACCGGCTGTATCTTGAGAGCTAGCAGAAAGCATTGGTGGTGGTGAACATTTAAATCACCAAAAATGATGATTTCAGAGGAAGATTAAGAATAAGAGATGATGTCTATTTTTGGATTTAGAGTCAAAGAATTTAGAGTTGTTAGAATAGTTAGAATATGATTCAGCCAATAAGTCAAAAATTTCCCCTTTACACATTAAACTAGATTTAATTTTAGTTTCTGAAAGATTTTACTTCCAATATCTTTTATCTTTCAAGGAACTTTGTAACCATTAAAAATGAGAAAATTAAAACATAAATGTGTCTTGACTTTTCAGAAGCTCGTCAATGACACTAATCTGAAATGTTCATGAGCAAACATGAGAAATAGACTTAGATGAATTATACAACAGTTTGTCAAAAAATTTTGGCTGAACAATAAAAACCCAAACTAACAAGCCATTGTTGGGGACACGTTGTAAGACGTCAGAAAGCTTGAACGCAATTTAATGGCAAAAATATCCTTGTTACACACATCTCTAATATTAAATTTGATACGTGCATGAGAAGCGTGGTTTCAGATTTCGTCAAAACATCAATGAGACAGGGAAAATAGAATGTCAACATAATGTCGGATTACTTACTAATGGACTCTAAAATGAGATTACAAACTATTTACAAATGTGTATAGAAATAGAAGAAAAGTTTGAAAATCATACGTGAATTCATAAAGAGATTTCAGTGTGAATATACATTTTTCCTTCAATATGAATGTACATTTTTCTTTCCTTTTCAGTAATATACTGTACTTATCATTTTCAATTTACATATCATATCGTATAAAAAAAAAGTCTTATAAGCACTCACAATTTAAAGGGGAAAAAGAGGAAAAAAGGAGAGGAAAGGAAAAAAGGAAAAAGGAAAGAAAGGAAGTAAAGGAAAAAAGAAAAAGGAAAAGGAAAAAGGAAAAACATATTACAGAAAAAACTTTATTAATAAACTTTAAAAAACTTATTTGAACAAATTGTCGTTCACTTCATATCACAATAAAGAGTTGTAATATATATATATATATATATATATATATATATATATATATATATATATATATATATATATATTATATATATATATATATATATATAATATATTAATATATTATATATATAGTATATATATATGATATTATGATATATATATATATTATAATTATATTATATTTATATATATATATATAGATATTATATATATATATATATTATAATATATATATATATATATATATATATATATTATAATGTTGCAAAAATATTCTTACACGGAAATAGATGAAAAGCCAATTTCCGTGAAAGCTTTTTCCAACTTTTTTTTTTTTTTTTCTCTTCTCCTCTCTTTCTCTCTCTCTCTCTCTCTCTCTTTTTCTCTCTCTTTTTTAACTCGCTTCTCTGCTTGTCGTTGGTCTCATTCTTTGCTTAATTAGGCTGTT
>JABUQX010120208.1:35000-45000 GCA_015478945.1 Trachelipus rathkii | reverse complement strand
AAAAATTATTTGGCGGTCTCTTTAGGAAAAAAAGTTAAAGAACTCGCAAGTTGTGAATATTCCCATAGCTTATTTTCGTTTTCTCGCACTGTGCGAATCAAGACAATAAAAGAATAAAAAGAAAAAGTAGCCTAGTCATAGTTGCCAGATCAACTGGGACATAGTTGCCAGTATATGTACTAGACCATAGTTCAGTATATATATATTTAGTAGCGATAGTGAGTTTATTATATATATATATATACTATTCACTAATATATAATATATATAAATATATATATAAAGATATATATATATATAATATATTATATATATATATTTATATTATATATAATAATATATCATATAATATATATATATATATATTTTATAAATATATATATACATATATTATTATATATATTATATAATATATATATATATATATATATGATATATATAATATATATAAATATATATATATTCTATATTATATATTATATATATTATATATATATATAAGATATTATATATCATATATATATAATATAGTATGATATATATATATCATAGTATATATATATATGATATATATATATATATATATATTTTTTATTATATTATATATATATGTTTATTATATATTTATTATTTATTTTAATTATTATATATATTATATATACTATATATATCACAGCCAGTAGGGATATAGCTTTTTAAATATATATATACGTATATATTAATATTACATATTAGTAGGGTTATTTATATATATAATATATATAACTCCCTACTTCACGAGCCCATTTGGGGCTCGAGCCCGGGAACAGATGGGTGGACGTTTTCCATAACCCGTAGGAGAGGCGGAGAAACCCCCCGCGACACCCAAATACAAAGAGCGGGTCCGGAGACCCTCCCGGAGGGGGGAAATAGTCCTACACTGTCGTTCCCACGAAGGCCGAGAGACCCGACTCCTGACATCGGGGCGGACTCCTTTGACAAAGCTTTGAAAAAAATATTTTTTTAAAAAAAATAACTAATGGGCTACGCCCAGAGGGTTAGGACCCCCCGATGGACAGAAGTCGGGGCTCTCTCGCCATTCCGGGGGGAACCGACAGGTTGGCACTATTTCCCCCTCCCTCGGAGAGGTCTCCGAACCCCCGCTCTTTCGTATTGGGTCGCGGGGTATATTCCGCCCTCCATTACGGGGTTTAAAAACGTCCCCCCATCTGCTCCCTGTCGGCTCGAGCCCCTAAGGGCCGTGTATATATATAATATATATATACCTTTATAATATTATATAATTAATAATATAATATATTATATATTACATATATATTATCTGTGTGTGGGGGGGTTGGATAATATATATATTAATTATATACGTATAATATATATAAGCAAATCTTGTAGATAACTGTTACTGTGAACTAGTGAGGAATATATGGTAGACTGTTTCGTATGCCAGATTGCAGTCATAAACCAACTAAATCTTAAATTGAAAATTCGAACTACGAAAGATTTTGTGAGCGGAAGATTTTATTCTTGATTGGTTTCGTGAAAGGAAGTCGCAAAAAAAGTTCAGTCGTGAAAATAAGTTCAAAATAAATATTCGTGGATTGTGATTACAAATTGCATTTTGGCTCATTTAGTTTCATTGTTTGGAGGAGATTTATAACGAAGAGGTTTCAGTAGTAACCAACTTGGAGGTTTCGTGTCCCGTGAAAATCGGGTAAGTTAAGTTGAATTTGTGTATATTTAAAATTATAACTCGTGTATAGTGAATTTCTATAATAGTAAAATTGGATACTTGAAAAGTTTAAAGAATGTAAATATCAGTGAGATTCAATTGTACTTTTCATCAGAATTTGTGTAAAGTTGGCATCGAAAATATAGAGTTGGGTTTGAATATTAAAGTGTCAATTTGGAGTAAGGAAATAATGTCTGTTTTGATAACGTATTTGAGAGCAATAAAAGAGTTAGAGCTTGAAATTTATTATGGAGAACTTTTTTTAAAGAAAAATGTAAGTTAGCGTTGCGTTTAAGTCAGAAAGTTGAAATATGTCGCTGGTAGAAGACAGTTAATTGCATAAGGATACGTTTATGTGTCTTTATGAACTAGTAGTGTAGTTGCGGTTCAGACGCCAATACTGCTAAGGTAAAATATCCATGGTGTTTTATAAACGTAATTTATAAGTGACTTAGCGTTGATCTAGTTGATATGGAGCCAATTTTGATCAAAGTCAAAATAATGAATAATAATCACTGGGTCAGCTAAGTATAGTTAATGTACGTAAAACATTGTTGCCAATAAAATACCACCTCTCTGTTTGATTCTTTAATGAAAAATATAGCTGTGAGGTATTCGACAACTGCGAATTTATATAATTCCAAGGTGATAACGAATTAAGATCAAGTTGCGTAATTGATGAAATTAGCACTAAAACATGCTTGCTAAAAATCTAGGTATTGATGAATTGGAAAAGACGCTCCACGTGAGAACCAAGGATCGCAGCCAATACCAACCCGCCCCACCTATACTAATCATTATTATTCATTCATTCTCTTCATACTATGTATTCATTAACGATCTATGATTATTTATATTTATCTATTATTACTTATTAACATTATACTCTATATTATTATTATTAGTCTCATCTCTCTGCCCCACCACCATTATGTACATATTTATTATTCATTGATATTACCACAGCAAGCTCGCTACCCGCCCATCCCCATATCGTCCTCATTAGTTAGTATTATGTTTGTTTACTTGTATGGTAGTGCAGCTATATAGAGCTGTGGCGCACACTGACGATCAGTGAAAGATAGTGAATATCAATAGATAGGGTTTTAAGTTAGTTATCCTTATCCTATTCATTATATTAATTACTATATATTAATTATTATTGATTATTTTCAATTCATTCTTAATGTCGCTATATATATATTCTTTTATTTATATATCCTATTGATATTATTATTATTATTCTTATCCTGTGACATATCTAAAAGCAATACTATATGTTAACACATGGCTAATAATTCTGTCCTTTAAGGGCCTGAGTGCCGAGCCTGGCTGTGGACCTAAGTGCAGACTCGTGACGAACCTGCCCTGTCCGGGATCCGGTGCAACAAAGAATGTAGTGTGGATCCGTCCTATTAGGTGGAGGCAGTGGCAGCGGCTCCGGAGCTATTGTGCAGCCCGTGGTGTGAACACCCACTAACCAGAAGAGGTTGGAGGGTGCCCCGATTAGCACTCCCTAATACGTAAAAGAAGGACTTGGAGGTGGCGATCAATAGCACTCCCTATAGTAAAAGAAGGTAGCGAGAAAGGGGTGCCGGCATATAGCACTCCCCTATAGATAAAAGAAGTAGCCGGAGCGCTCAGTATAGCACTCCTATAGTAAAAGAAGTACGGAGGGGTGCGGAGATATAAGCACTCACTATTATACCGAAAGAATACTGAAGGGTGCCTGTAGCACTCCACTACCATCCATAGAAAATCGTAATCTGGAGGTGATGTGCTGGACCACACCGTCATTGAAGTCACCGGTGTCTTAATGGTACTGATTTGGGGAATCTACGATCCAACACCAAGTTACTAGATAAACTAATTACTCTTAAAGAAATCTATAGATAATTACTATTATAGTTTTCCCGAAGAGAGAAAACACTTGAACTTTGGAGTTACAATGAGTTAAAGATGCATGTATTACCGTGAATTTATAATTGTGAATATATAATGAGATAAATATTTTGGGGATTAAATACCCTACATAATGTAGGTTCTCCAATTATTACGCCTAGGATATAGTGAGCCGCATATATGGAGTCCTCCAAATAACTTCCTAAATATTAAAATATAATTAATATACAATTATTTATCTGTGTTTTCTCTCGACCTTTACCCCAATAGAGACGATGAAACTGATTGCCTTGGCTCCGAAATACAATTCTCGATGCTACATGCGTTGTAATGGGCCAGGCATACAATATTTATATTGGACTACGTTTCGCATCTTCAATTAGAGTGAGGATATCGATAATACCAGATATAAGTGAGAGTACGACAATAGGTACGTTGATAAACTACAAAGACCTAAGTACGCAGGAACAAAAATTTTTTAACGTTTAGGCTAGACCAAAAATATTTTCTTATTAGTTGATTCGTTATTATTTCTATATTACTTGTCTCTACAAAGGCCGATATTCTTTTTAGTGACAACTATTATAAATCATTTTCATATTTGATGGGCTCACAAATCGTATTCGTGGCTGTATATTTATAACGAGAGCATAGTACTTCTCTATATTAGGTTTGAATATTTTTGTCTGTCGAAGCCATGTAATAAAGAATTTGTCTCAGAGCTCTTCTGAAATTTGCACCACAATTGTTGCGAAAATTCAAAAAACGATAGGGAGCGTTGTAAATTTGAATTGATGAGCGTGAGGGGAAGCTTATTAGATTCCAGTGTGAATCTTTTCTGTCGAAGGGAGCTCTTGATATTTTGGAATTTGCGACAGTGGCCAAGCAACGAATCGTCTAAGGACTCTTGAGATCCTATGAGGAATGCCAAGATTATATTCGAGTTATAGATGTGAAATTTCTTGAATTTCTTATATCTGATGAAATATTTATTCAAATTCAGAATTTTTTTTGGTTTTAGGGTTAAAAATCATTGTAAATATTTTATATTTGGCAATGTTAAAAATGTGTTTCAATTCGAAGATGTAAGAGGCTGTGAATTGTCTTTGTAAATCTTTTTCAAAATCTCGAATTTTTTTCTTTGTATTATTGAGTGGATTAAGAAATACACTTGGATTTATTCATTGCAATTGTGAATAGGTCATCTTGTACAACTGTGACTAGATTCAAGACCACGCTTATACATACCCGATTACCAGTCCATGCAACGAACAATATACACCATTTTGATATAACCGAACAATGTCGAAGCCCATCTGCAGCACGTTACACATTGTCAGGTGGGCCTTTCTCGTAAATCTCTTCAATACCACCTGCGTATTCTTATCTAAGCTAGAACACGTTGAGGTCTTATTACCACTTCGTAAGGTACCACTGTTCAGCTTTAACGCGACAGTTGGGGTGAACCTCTATATGCTCCGTAAAAACCTTTATAGTACAAACCTCTACCTTTTTGAAAAAAATGGATTCATCTAACTCGATGTCAACTCTACCTTACTCATGCTCTGACGTAAATGCAACCCCAACGCAATGTGTCGAATTTCATTTCGACCCGAAATTCTGTATATGAAATTCGAATATATTATCCATTTATTGATGTTTTTAACCGCTCGAGGTATAAACAACAATCATTGGACTTTAATATTATAAAAGAACAAAAAAAATGAAATAAATAAAATTATATAAAAAAAAAAATTGAACAAATTACGAATTGTTTGCCAAAAAATTTTATATTTCTTAGATAAAATCAACACTCTTCTCACGATCGTGTAATTTAGAGCTCAACTCGAGAAAAAATAATTTGTTTCAGAAATACTAATGCTTTTGCCTAGAAATAAAAAAATATTTGTCCAATTTATAGTTATAAATTCACAGGTTATACATGCATAATAATTATATTTAGAATTTTTTTTTCTTTAATTTCTCCTTGTCCTCTCGTCAATCATCGAAGGTATTTCGGAAGAACAAGTAAAAAATCCTTGGCACTTTTTTTTACAATTGCCATTGAAAATGGTATTGAACTTCACGTGCCACATAGAGGCTTTGAATTTCTGTAAACTATTTTCCTAGGTAGTCTCCACCTCTTTTTTTTTTTTTTTTGTTTTGTGTGGAATTCTTGGAATCTTCGTTTGAATTCTCGAATTTTTTGAATTTCTGTGGGAACTCGTGTCGATTTCTTGAAATCCTAAGGAAGGTTTTATTTTTTTTTTTTGAAGTTTTGCTATAAAGCCCTTGAGCAAGTTTTGAATGTTAATTTTGAATTTTGGGAGCTTTAAGTTTGAATTTTTGTTTTTAAATTTTATTGAGCTCTTAGAAACGTAGTCTATTTAAATCATTATTTATTTTTCAAATTTTATTTTATTTAGTGGTATTGAGCTTTTGAATTTGAAGCTCTTCGATATTTATGTTGAAATTATTTATTTATTATATTGTTTAACACTGATTTTAAGGTACCCACATACATAGTGGTACCCAACTGATTTTTTTTTATATTTTTCGTGCATTTGAAAATTTTTTGCTACTATTTGGGTGTGGGAGTGGCGTATATATTCGTTTGTGGTACACACATACAGTGGTACCAATTGATTATTAATATAATATTAACATTTTCGAATTTACATTTGGGTGTGGGGATTTACACACACACTGATAAAAGAAATTTTTTTTTGTTATAAATTTTTTTCTCACATTCTCGCGTATTGTTCACTCGTATAAATTGATAGTAAAGAGAAGCAGTATGGCGGGTACTGACGAAGGTAAAGATGATGAAGGAGCAAAAGGGGGAGTAAAAGCAATGGCTTTACTGGAAGAATTTCAGAAGGTGTTAGTAACAGGTACAGAAGATTTAGATGTGGATAGAGTAACCATGGTAATGGAGAGTTGCTTACAGGGTTTGAAAGCAACAAGAAGAGGAAACCCTGGTATAGAGCAACAGGTTGAGGTGAATAATAGTACGGTACAGCAGCAGGGTGACAAAAGAAAGGATAAGTCAAATGTAGAACATTCCGTGAGACAGAAGGAGATAGGTAAGATAAAACCAAAAGTGCAGTATGCACTGAGGTATAGGGAAGAAGATTATGAGGAGAACGATGATGACATTTTTGATAATAGAAGTGAAACTGAAAGTGAAGGTGGTGGAAAGAAGAAGAGAAGGAGGAACAAAAAAAGAAAACATGTAAGAAAGTATACAGTAGATGACAGTTCGGTGACAGAAGTAGAGTCAGAAGGTGACAGTGAGTTGGATAAAGGTGGTAAGTTGTGGTTAAAGAGGTTGGTGGAATTAGAAAAATCGGGTATGGAACCCAGTATGGCAGTTAACAGGGTGCTCATCATTTTGGCCGGTGAATTATTGGAGGTGATGCGTACGTACAGTAGAGCTAACACAAAAGCGGTAAAACCTTTAAAGTACGGACGAGACAAGAAGTACCAGACTTTTGCATGCCTTCATCGAAGGACTTTGAGAGGTCATGCGAAGAACAGCTTGAAGGCAAGCAGCGGATGGCTGTGGAACTGAGAGCTTTTGGAGGGCGCCCCCAAGAACATACTACAGATATACTTATAGACGAAATGAATACGTAACCATTGTATCAAGGGGCTTGCGTAGCTGGTTGTAAAGGGAGGAAAAGATAGTGAGGTGATGGATCTTCAGAAAGAATTCTGGAAGTGGGTGAGGAAAATGAAAAGATCGCAGGTTTTGCTTCTGGCGCATGCAGACACATATGAGGCAGCAAACAGAAGAAGATCAGAGGTGACTGGATCCTAAAAGAAGCAGTTCTTCGAACTGTCACTGCCTAAAAAGTGGCCAGGAGTTTAAGTTACGATGGGGAGTGAGAGGAGGAGTATGAAGTACGGTGGCAAGGATATGGTGGAGTGGGCCCAAGAGAGGATGAACTAGAGATCCACATTGGAACCCAGAGCTGAACTATTCCTATATGGGCCAGCCATTCAACAGGGAAGCAACCAGAGGAAGACCATATGCGGACCAGGTCCTGTATGGGGAGACCGGCACCGCAACGGAACGATCACCAAAGCGAGTATAGTAGAAGGATAGTAGGTCATCTACCAGGGCAACAAGATAAAGGTGCCATCATTGATTAAGGTGGTCACTAAAAAGAGACTGTTGGAGTTCAGAGTGGTGGCCTAGGATGTGGCAGTAATGAGCACAAGCTTATGGATTTTGTGGAGCAAGGATGGGGTACGGGTTTCAGCGTCGAAATGATAATAGGGAAGCAAGAGCAAGGTCCTCCGAGAACAGTGGAAAAGAAGTGTTTTCTTTGTGGAGAGGTTGGACATTGTGGACAGACTTGTCCATTGAAAGGAGAATTTGATGAATGGAGAAAGAATAAACCATTAGGTTCGGGAAACGAACCTGCTCCGTCAGTATCCGGGACGTGTCGGAGCCAACCCCCAGTATAATGTGTCCACAAAGTATCCCGGTTAGTCAAGGTGGGTGCCGAACCCTGAGGCAAGAGAGTTTGTGATGAGCCAAGATGAAGGAGTACTTGGTCCAATGCCTCAGCGGATACAAAAGGTACGAAGTATGGTTACAACAGACATAACAACAGGAGTGTATCATACTACAGTAAGAATGCAGGTTCACGGGTTCCTGAATGTCTTAAAAATGGCACCGTGTGAGAGGTGATGATAAATGCTTGATGTGTGAGATATTCGACAGGTATTCAGGAGCCCAATATGTTTAATCGAAGAAAGAACGGCAACTTTCAAGGATCTCAAGTCCGGTAGTACTGAATAAGGTGATGAGGTTGAGAGGGTGGGTGATCCACAGCTTTGTTTAGATTCGCATCACACCGCAACGTTGAGAATCACTATTGATGAAGATCAGCTATTTGGTCAGTCGGATATTCATAGTCCGGTTAAAAAGTGAATGGAGGTGTGATACTGGGATGCCGTTTTGGTTAAGAATTAATATTAAGCTTAACTGTTTAAGATGGATCATTAAGAAGTATCATGGTGACATGTGTCCAAAGAGCAGGTGTTTTTGATGAATGGAATTAAAAGACTGATAAGGTGGTAACCTCGCTGCTGTGGTATCGTTATGATAGAAAACAGTACTTAAGAAGGATGATTGGGAGGCAGTTAAGGTAGAATAGAGATCTAAACAGATAAAACCAAGGAATCATGATGGAGGGTACAGTACAAAGCCGGAAGAGTTGTTACTGGAAGGTGTAGAAGGTGGTAAAAAATGTTACAAACAAAAGATTTAAAATCATACCAGGGTTGGAACTGTGGGTAGAAAAGAGCCCGTACTGTATTGTAAACGAAGTGACAACCGGGCTCAGTTAAATTCAGTAAAAGTTGAGCAAGGAGGTACAGGCACATTCTGGTAGTAGATTGAAGAACAGTTGAGAAGTTATGACAAACCAGCTGTGTGTCACTGTAACCCACCACCAGTGCATGAGGTTGTCGGGTCCACTCTAGTAAGAACATGAAGTTGTACGAAGGAGAAATTAAAGGACCCGAGATAAAATTTATGGAAGAACTGCACCAAACAGATTGAGCAGATTTAGAGTACTTATGGAGACAACGCAAAGTATTTAGTAGAAGTGACGTGGATGTCAGTGAGACATCAATGACACCGTATAGGATCAAACTCACGATTATACTCCCATATATCAACGGGCCAGGAGTCTTATTCAAAGAGAACAAACGAGAGAGAAATTGAACACAGGTAAAGGAGTGTGTTTACGAGACTATAGTGCAGCGTGTACTCGCAGAGTGGAGACATCACCGGTAGTGCCGATATAAAGACAAGAGTGAAGACACTCAGACTGTGGTGTCGACTAAGACAGCTAACAAGGACAGAGCGGACATTCCCCAGGCGAACATTCACAGAAACGGTTTGGTTGTCACGGTGCTCAGTAATTGTTACAAGTTGGATTTAGTAAAGGTTACTACCAGATGGAACTTCGGAGGAGGTTAGTAGAAATTTCTACAGCTTTTTCGACTGTCCATGGGCAGTACCGTTTTAAAAAGTTAAGCCTTTGCTTGAAAACGAAACCGCGCTTCCAAACGGAAATGCAGAGAATACTTTCGGGGTTCAGTAAAATAGAGTGGTGGTATATGTTGACGATGTATTATTGATTTCAGGAGAGTTAAAGGAACATCGTTATAATAGAGAGGTGACTGCAGCGGTTTGTGAAGACCAACGTGGAAGTGAAAGTTAGTACAGTGTAATTTGGGTACAAAAAGACGTACAGTTTGGGCCATATGGTCGTACAGTATCAGAAAGCTTCCGAGTTTATGTTCACAATTGACAAACTGAGTAAAAACCAAGTAACATCGGAGATT
>JABUQX010120208.1:22500-30000 GCA_015478945.1 Trachelipus rathkii | reverse complement strand
ATAAATTAAATATATAAATAAATATTATATAGTATATATATAAGTATATTATATATACTATATAAATAATATATATAATATATATATACTAATAAATATATATGTAAATATAATAAATATATTATTATATATATATATATATTTAAGATATATAATATATAGATATATATATATATACTATAAGTATTATTATATATATATATACTGTAATATATATATATATAATTATAATAATATTATATATATATATATATAAGATATATAATATATATTATATATATATATATATATATATATAGAATATTATATATATATATAAGTTATATAAATATATATAATTATATAATTATATATTATATATAATATATATATACTATAAGAATAATTTATATATAATATATAATATATTATATATAAATAATATAATATAAAATTTATATATATATAAATTATATATATCTATAATATATATATATACTATACATATCTCTACCTGTACTTACCATATGCTCTAACTGATATATATACTATATGTAATAATATATTATATTAACTATATATTATATACACACGCCTTTACTATAGCTAATCTGTATATAGGTTTGTAGTATAATAGTATATATTTATATATATATACTACTCTATATATATATTATACTATATAATACTATCATCTACTATAATATATATATATATACGTTATATATAATATATACTCATATATAAACTATTATATATCATATATATACCTATACCTATATATAATATATATACTATATATACTATATATACATTAAATATATATAATAATATATATTTAGTATATATATTATATATAATATACATATATTAGTGTTATAAATTGAATAATTACATGTGCATATAAAACTTATATACTATATATTTTATTTAAAAAGATGTATTCAATGCTTTTAATATATTTAAGATTTAATTTAAAATTACTTTTTTTTTTGAAACCCAAAAATTTAAATACAAATTTTAAATAATATCAGGGCGATTTCCTTAAATAACATTTTTGATTTCAACAAGAAAATTCATCGAAGAAACTTAAACAAATTATCTCTACACTACCGTTTTCGTAATAATAATAATAAATAATAATAATAAAATAATAATTAATTAAATATAATATAATAAATAAATCATAATAAAATAATAATAAAAAAAATAATAAATTAATATAATAATATAATATATAATAATAATATAATATACAAATTAATAATTAAATTAATAATAATAATAATCTTTAACAAGTGTCGTAGTTATAATAATGACAATGAGAAAAAAATAAAAACAGTAATATATCAATAATAATAGATAATGAATTAATATTAAGCTAATAATAATTAAAATTAATAATTATATAATATATAAAATAACTAATAAAATAACTTAATAATTAAAATAAGAATAAAATTTGCTTAAAAAAAAATAATAAATCATAAAAATTAATAAAATATATTAATAATAATAAAATAATCCTGATCATTAATAATAAAAAACTGACTGACAAAGATTTAATAATTAATAATATAATAATAATATAATTAATTGAATAATAAAAATAATAATAATAAAATAATTAATATCAATAATAATAAATCATAATGAATATAATAATGAATATAATAAATAATATAATAATAAATAATAAATAATAATATAATGAATATATATTATATAGGATAATAATAATAAATGTAATATTAATAATAATAATAATCATATAATAAAATAATTTAATAAATAATAATAATCAAATAAAATATATATCGCAAAATCTATTATTACAATAAAATGGCTAATACATTAACAATAACAATACTATGATGAGAATAATAATAATAATAATAAAATATAATAATAATAATAATAATATAATAATAATAATAATAATAATAAGAATACATAAATAAAAATAATAAAACATACATAAATAATTAATTCAATAATATAATAGATAATATAATAATAATAAGAATAAATCATTACTCCACAATATATAATAATAATAACATTAATAATAATAATAAATAATAATAATAATAATAATAAAATAATAAAAGATAATAAATAATAATAATAAATTCACATATTAAAATAATAATACATAACTAATAATAATAATAAAATAATAATAATATAATAATTATAATAATAATATATAATATATAATAATAATAATAACTAATAATAGCATAATAATAATTTATATTATATAATTATAATAATAATAATTAATAATAATAATAATAATAATAATAATAAACACTAATATAATAATAATAATAATAATACATAATAATAATAATATAATAATATTTAATAATAATCAATAAATAATATAATAAAATAATGAATAATAATATATATAATAATAATAATAATAATAAATAATACAATATAAATAATAATAATAATATAATAATAATAATAAAAATGCACCAAATAACAGTGAAATACATTTTTATATATAATTATATTAAGTAAATATATTTTATATTATGTTTTTTTTATATAACCCTTTACTTTTTACATTTAATGTATATATATATACTATATATAATATTATAATATATATATATATATAATATATTTTATAATTATCTATATACAATTAATATATATATATAAACTAATATATAATTATATCATAGTAGGCTAATGGTTACCTTTTATGTACTATATAACTATTACAATATATTAATAATATATCTATATTAATATATATATTATATATACGTTATATATATATATATATTTATAATATATATATCATATATGATGTATTATATATATATTAATATAATATACTAAATATATAGATATTAATTATATATATATGTATAATATTTTGACACAAAAATAATTCTGTATACTTTTGTAAAAATATATACAAACGTATATGCTTTACCTTTACCTACATTATATATATATATATATATAATATTAAATATATATATATATAAATATATTACATATATTAATATATACATATATATATATATATATATATATATATATATATATTATATTATATATAATAATATACATAATATATATAACTATACTATTTATATTATATTCTAATATATAT
Source organism: Trachelipus rathkii (assembly GCA_015478945.1). Classification (NCBI taxonomy): domain Eukaryota; kingdom Metazoa; phylum Arthropoda; class Malacostraca; order Isopoda; family Trachelipodidae; genus Trachelipus; species Trachelipus rathkii. The sequence continues at coordinate 26,879 of JABUQX010120208.1, read as the reverse complement.
ATATAAAAATAATAATAATAATAATTAATAATAATAATAATAATCAATAATAAATAATAATAAAATATATAATACATAATAAAAAATATAATAATAATAATAATAATAATAATAATAATAATAATAATAATAAATAATAATATAAAATAATAATAATATAATAATAAATAATATAATAAAATAATAAAATATATTAATAATAATAAATAATATAATAACACCAAATAACATGTGAAATAGTCTTTATGATATAAAAATATTTGATACTTAGATAAAATTATTATACGTATAATATATATTATATATATATATATATATATATATTATATTATATATAATATATATGCTTGTATATGTATTATATATATTATATAATAATATATATATTAAGCGAATGATGTAAATTTATTAAAATATAACATTTAACTTGAGATGAAAAATATTAAAATTTTTATATAATTTCTTTGTATAACAATATGTATTATCAATAATATTAATAGTAATAATATTACTAATAATAATATTATTAATAATAATATTATTCATAATAAGATTAATAATAATAAAAATAATTTATTTTTAATAATAATCTTTATTGTAAAAATTTGATTTATTTTTAAATAAATACAAGTATAATAACCATATGTACAATGTGAAATTTTATGCGTTTAAAAGAAAATGCGTTAAAAACGCATGAAAATAACGTATACAGTTTAGTGGTTCATCCGGTTAAAACGCGTGCTATAACGTATATACAGCATTATAAGGTTATAAAGTATATATTGCGTATGGTAAGTTTTAATGGTATGCGTTTTGTTTATGCGTTTTTAACACATTTTTGGTAATGATCTACAAAATGAACGCATAAACCTTTTATGTCCCATCTGTGCAAGCGTTTAAAGCGCTGCGTTTCAGATGCCACGAAAATGCCAGTTCAATAAGTCAATTAGTGCGTTTAAAAAGTGTCTTAGAGTGTATTAGGTAAATTTTTGACTTTACGTATGTGTGTTTTATAAGACTTGAATTTTTAACCTTTTAGTCATATAGAAAAATTACAGATTCCAAACTTGTCCTTTATTTTACATTTTCCTCCGTTTCCAAATTTTTTTCGAAATCTTTCGGCAACGAAAGGTCTATAGTCGAGTCCCTCTCTGATAAAGACCTTAATTTTAACAAGGTCTTTTAGTAGGGGAATTATTGTCAGAATCTTTCTCGTCAGGGAGATCTAGAAGATCTTCAGGTATATCAAAGCTTAAGGAATCTGATTCAGAAAGGCATCTTGGAGGCAGGGCAGAAAGATAGGCATCAAAATCTTCCCATAAGGACTCCTCATCTTCGAAGAGGTACATCTATTATATATATATATATATATATATATATATATATATATATATATATATATATATATATATATATATATATAACTATATATATCTCTATATATATATATATATATATATATATATATTTATGTTTGCTCTTATATATAATAAGATATATATATCCTTAACATATATATATATATATATATATATATATATTTCTCTTATATCTTTATATATATATATATATATTATATATATATATATATATATATATATATATATATATATATATATATATTTATATTTATATTTATATTTATATTTATATATATTAACTATATATATATATATATATAACATATATATATATATATATATATATATATATATATATATATATATATATATATAAACGTTGGCTATTAATTTATAAATTTATAAACACACATGTTTTGAACAAATATATTCAAATTCATATCAACTATGTTTAAAGTTGTGTCTAAATATTATTAAATAACTTAAAATTGAAATGGTTTGATTAAGTAAATTTAAATAAGGATAATAAGTTTTATAATTTTTATTACTTACTGTTAACGGATCTAAAGGATCCCACTCAGAGGAGTCTTCTTCTTCAAGTTTTTCTGATGTTCCATCACTTTTCGATTCAAAATCAGAGGTATGAGCCACACTGTCGCTTGCTTCAGTAGCTGCGCTTTCGTCGTTAATACAAGATGAAGTAGAAGACAATGTATTTGTTAGAGATTTATGATAAATTTCTGAATTTTTTAATACAATATTTGCTGGAATTGTTGATAATATTTCAACTTGAGTATTTTCGGTTTCACATGTGGTAGCTTCTAAATCTTCTGTGGTGTTAATGGATTCTGTTTTAACACATGTGAGATGTTCTTCGTATTGTAAATCATTTTGCTGGCTATTTTCAATGTCAGTTACTTCTGAAATGCTTTCAAGTGGAGTTGAAGAAAACTCGAGGATATTGCAATATCTTGATTCTTCTGCTCTGAAAGGATAGTTACTTGAACTCAGAACAGAAGTAAGATTTGAATTTTCATTATTGAAAGAATCATTCAAATCTTTTGATAAACAAAATTCAGAAGGTTCTGAAGGTTTTGTAGGAGATTCTGAGATACTATTGTCCATTATTGGGGTATTTGTTTCCATCTCAACACCTGAAGTGATTGTAGAAACATTCAAATCTTCCAATAGACAAAATTCAGAAGTTTCCATTTCTGAGAGTTTCTGGGGAGATTCAGAGATACTATTGTCCATTGTCGGGGTGTCAGTCTCCGTCTCAACCAGTGAAGTGATGGTAGAAACATTTATATCTTCTGTATAAACAAAATTCAGACGGTTCCGTTTCTGAAAGCTTTTTGGGAGATTCAGAGATATCACTGCCCATTATTGGGGTATCAATTTCTGTCTCAACCCCTGAAGTGACTGTTAAAACATTTATATCTTCTGATAAACAAAATTCCGGTTCTGTTTCTGAAAGTTTATTGGGAGATCTAGAGATATTATTGCCCATTATTTGGGTATCAGTTCCTGTCTCAACACCTGAAGTGACTGTAGAAACATTTAAATCTTCTGATAAACAAAATTCAGACGGATCCGTTTCTGAAAGTGTTTTGGGAGATTCTGAGATAATACTGCCCATTATTTCTGTATGCATTTCTGTCTCAGTCTCTGAAGTGGTTGTAGCAACATGGGGTGTGTCAATTAAATCCGGGGTCATTACTCTGCTATTCAATGCATTCTTCTCAACTTCATTTATCAATGAAGTCTCAAACGACTCATCACTGTTATTGAGCAGAGTAACATCAGGAGAAGAACAACTCGAAGAGTCATCAACCGACACCTTATCATTTTTAATGATTGAGGTTATTAAAATATTATTTTCCATTAGGAACAAAATAAGTGGAATAAGTTGCAAAAAACATACTTTTCTTAACAAGTGGAAAATGTCAAAATATTTTTCTTATTTATTATTTACTATATTAATTTAATCTTAATTAATTCATTTTAAATTAAATTACATTCCAATGGTGTAATTAAATTCCATAATAGCAATACAAAAATATATATAATTAAAACTTTGCTACTTTGTTATTACAGTATTTACAGTGCTATTACAGATAACAAGAATTAAAATATTTTTTTGATATTATTGTCTTAAAGATTTTAAAATTAATTAAGAAATTTCTTAGTTCTATTATTTCTCTTTGATTTTTCCTTATTTTTTATTATTTCTTTTTGACTATTTTTTTTCCTATTATTTAAGCGTTTCTTATTGTGGATTTTTGCGAAGAAAATATTATTATTTTTAATCAAAAAACGTTTAATATAATACAAAAAAGAGAACAGCAACCAAATACCCTCTAAATTTCTTTTTCTTTTTTCTTTTTCTTTCCCTTTTCCTTTTTTCTTTTTATGTCTTTTAGTACTTAGTTCCCCTCTTCAAGACTAAGAAAATAACTCTTTTAATATGTTCAAACATGTCTGAACATGAAAAAAAACATTGTTCAAGCACACAGTTATTACTGTTATATAATCAGAATAACACTATATTCATTCTGTAATTAGTTTTTGTCAATGAAAATAATTGCTGAACCACAGTATAAATAATTACTCTTCCAGAGTTATTATTTTTATTTCCATGTTTTTAGGTCTCTTCTTGTATCACAATAATTTTTTATATAATCAAAATAACACTATATTCAAATTGTTATTAAATTTTGTCAAAAATAATAATTGTTTTTGCCGAATTATTATTATCATTTAAATTATAATTATTTTTTTCAAAAATAATGTTAGGACCAAAGTAAAATAATTACTATAATTCGAACAATATTAGATTATCCTTCCTGAATTATTATTTTTATAATAATAATAATAATAATAATAATAATAATAATAATAATAATAATAATAATAATAATAATAATAATAATATTAATAATAATAATCCCAGCAATATTAGATTATCCTTCCTGAATCATTATTTTTATTTCTCTGTTTCTTAGGTCCCTTCTTGTC
>JABUQX010120208.1:12500-15000 GCA_015478945.1 Trachelipus rathkii | reverse complement strand
CTCTATAAAAAACAGGACAATACGAATAATATCTCTGAAAGCATTAAATTTTATTTTAAAACTTCAAATGCAAAAGACTTTGATAAAGAGGAAAAATGCCTACGCATTCACAGTTAAACTATACCACAAAACAAGAAAACTTTCTTCCTGCTTCTCTACTAAGGATACCCTTTCAGTTAATCACCATGTCGTGTACCAATTCGCATGTCCCGAGTCTGACTGTACGTCGACGTATATTGGTTACACGACTAATAGATTGACAGATAGGGCATACCAGCACCGCTTTAAACCTAGTAAAATATATGAACATTTATTCACGGAACATAACAAAACAACTATACCTGATATCTCACAGTCATTCAAAATTTTGCACTCCTCATGCGAAGCTCAAAAACTGAAAATAGCTGAGGCTTACTACATAAAACATTTAAAACCAGACATTAACATAAAGTTCAACGTATTGTCACTTAAATTAAATATTATATGAAATGTAAAAATCTAAAATCTAATTTGTAATTTTAATTTTTTAAATCTTGTATTATAATTCATTCAAATGTTAGAATCGAAACTCTGAAGATGTCCGAAGTTTACGGACGAAACCGGTCAGAAACTAATAAATTTAAATATGCCTCTTATTTTCTATGCAAACTATTTTCTAGACTAGTATTAAGAAAATTAAATGAAAATCAGAAAAAAATATTTAGAGAATTAGAAGTTAAAAGTAAAACTTATATATTATTATTATTATTATTATTATTATTATTATTATTATTATTATTATTATATATTGGAAATTTTGATTTTATATTATTATTATTATTATTATTATTATTCTATTATTATTGTTAATGTTAGTGTTATGATTTTTTTTATTGTGTATGTGTGTGAATGTTATTATTGTGTATATGTGTGTATGCATGTATATGTATTTTTTTCTTTTTGTGTGTGTGGTAGTAGTAGTGGTAGTAGTAGTAGTAGTGTCAGTAATATTAATAGTATAGCAAACAATAGTAGTAGTAACTGTTGATGGTATTATTAGTAATAATAATAATAATAGTGGTAGTTGTGGTAGTAGTAGTAGTAGTAGTAGTAGTAATAGAAACGTGTGTAGTATTGATGGTAGTAGTATTGTAGTATTAGTGGTATTAGTAGTAGTAGTGGTGTGTTAGTGGTGGCTAGTAGTGGTAGTGGTTGTGGTGAGTAGTAGTAACATTGGTGAAAGATTTTTGATGCAATTATTATTATTATTGTGAAAATCAACATAAATAAATTAAATAACAATATTTTAACCTTAGGTGGACATTCAAAAATATATGTAGAAAATATTTTTATCAGATATTTTATTTTACCCACGGTTTTAAATGGTTTTTGTTTTCTATTTCTTTTTAATAATGTCTTTAAAGTTTTTAATTTTTCTGCCCAATTTTAACTTTACCCATGCCCTTTGTGTTGCATCAAGTGTTTTGAGTATAGTTCATTGGTGTTTTTATTTTTTTATTTTCTCACTTGTTTTTGTTTGTTTTTATTCGGTGTTTTTGATTTCAATTAACTTCCACGAAATTTGGTATAATTAAACTTATGGAAAGAATAATAATAATAAATCATTTCCTATTATTTAGTGATTCCTATAATATGTGTGTATTATTATTATTAGCTATTATTATTGTGTGTGTGTGTGTGTGTGTGTGTGTGTGTGTGTGTGTGTGTGTGTGTGTATTATCCATTATATATAATTATTATTATTATTATTGTGTATTATTATTATTGTGTGTGTTTATTAAGTAAAGTGTCTATAATTATTGTGTGTATGTGAGTGTGTGTGTGTGTGCGTGTGTGTGTGTGTGTGTGTGTGTGTGTGTGTGTGAGTGTGTGTGTGTGTATATAGGTGTGTGTGGGCGTGTGTGTGTGTGTGTGTGTAGGTGTGTGTGTGTGTATTGCTCTTCCCAAAACTTGTCATGGCAGTGAATGTAGTAAGTAAAATTTAAAAAATATGGAGAAAAGACTCTATTAGTGGTGAGAAGTGCAGATTACTGAATATAAACAAAATTTGAAGAGCCAAACAATATGAATTGAATATAACTTAATAAAATATATTTAAAAGGTGAGTATCGGAAGAAGCTAATTTGGTTCTCAGACCTTGGGTCTTTTTTTAACAGGTACTTGACAATTCATCTTATCTAAAGAAAGAGAAAACCTACTCTGCATTTATTATTCTAGATAGTAACATTTATGTCAATATTCCTTTAAAAAGGAAGGAGCCAAAGTTTTGGTAGACAAAAATTACAGAGATCCGGAAATTTAATTATTAGTAACTGTGACCCGGTGACAATTTTTTTTGTCTTTTTTACAATTTGAGTTTTCTTTAAAAATTTATGTTATTCGTTTCTCTGTATCTCTATCATATGCTATATATCTATCATATCCTAAAAATATATTTCTACTATTATATTCCTTGGTTTTATTTATTTTATACTATATGAGAGGGTATAAGATTTTCTTC
>JABUQX010120208.1:0-5000 GCA_015478945.1 Trachelipus rathkii | reverse complement strand
AAGGAAATCATAGAAGACCGGAATAGAAGACCGGAAAATCAGAGAGAAGGCCAGAAAGGAAATCAGAGAGGAGCGACCGGAAGAAATCATAGAAGACCGGAAAGGAAATGAGAGAGAAGACCGGGAAGGAATCTGAAGACCGGAAATCAGAGGGGAGCATTCGGGAAGGAAATCAGAGAGAAGACCATGAAGGAAGTCAGAGAGATGACCAGAAAGAAAATCAGAGACGAACGACCGAAAAGAAATCAACGACCTGAAAGGAAATCAGAGAGAACGACCGGAAAGGAAATCAGAAGGTCACCAAGAAATGAATAGACCATAATATGTAAGTTAAGAAGTCAAAACTAAGTGCCATACTCTGTCGAATGCTTTCGATATGTTGAAGCCACAGCGAAATTTTCGCCCGAAATGCCCGAAGGAGAGAGGACTAAGAATCAGAGAAAGAAAGAAAAGAGAAAGAAGAGAAAGAAGAGAAAAAGAGAAAGAAAAAAAGGAGAAAGATCAAAGACAGAATAATAAAGAAGAGAGAAGAAGAAGAAAAAAAGAGGGAGGAGGAGGAAGGATGAGAGGGGATGAGAGGAGGAGGAGGAGAGGAGGATGGAGGAGGAAGAGGAGGAGGGAGGAGGAGAGGAGGAGGAAGGAAGGAGCCAGGATTAGAAGTGAGGAGGAGGAGGAAGAAGAAAGAAGAAAAAGAAAGATGAAAGAAGAAGAGAAGAAAGAAAGAAGAAAAGAGAAAAAGAAAGAAAGAAGAAGAAAGAAGAAGAAGAGAAAGAAGAAGAAGATGATAGAAAGAAAAGAAGAAAAAGATGAGTTTAACGCCGAAGATTTCAGAGGAAAATGTAAAGAGAAAAAAAGAGAAAAGAGAAGAGAAGAAGAGAAAGAAGAGAAGAAGAAGAGAGAGAGAGAAGAAAATTAAAGATGAGAAAGAAGAAGAAAGAAAAATAGAAAAACTTTGAAAGAAAGATGAGAAAGAGAAGAAAGAGAAAAGAAGAAAAAAAGAGAGAAAAAAGAAAAGAAGAAAGAGAAGAAGAAGAAGAGAAAGAAGAAGAAAGAAGAAAGAAGAGAAAGAGAAAAGAGAAAAAAGAAAGATAGAAAAGAATGAAAAAAAAAAAGATGACAACAAAGAAATATAGAGAGAAATAGAAAGAGAAAAGAAGAAAAGAAAGAAAAGAGAGAAAAGAAGACAAAAAAGAAAGAGAATGAAGAAGAAAGAAAGAGAAAGAAGAGAAAGAAGAGAAATAAGATCACTAGCAGAGCGTTTCTTATTAAAGTCATGCTGGTTATGAGAGATTAGATTAGAACAATCAAGATGTTTCCAAATCTCCCGTTGAGGATATATTTGAAAAGCTTTAAGATCACAGGAGTTAATACGTAATAAGATGGATCTTACTCAGGGGTTGAGGAGAGGTCATTATTTTGGCCTCTTTGAAGAAAGAAAGGTCAAAGAAATAAGAGAGACGAAATAGTATACCAAGGGAAGAACCAAGCTTAGAAGCACCAGTTTCAAAAACCACAGAAGGAACACCGTCAGGATCATGTGCCTTCTTAGTGTTTTAAGATCAATGAGTGCAGAAAAACATCTATAGAAGAAATTACGATATGAGGCATGAATGAGTTGGAGGAGGTGGAGAAGAAGGAATATCTCGTGGATCGTCAGGGTGGGTTAGAAGCAAAAGTTTGAGCGAAGAGTTCAGGCTTCAACAGAAGGTAAGATGGCAGTATTGTCATCGGAAAATGTTAGAAAAAGGGAAAAGTTTGAGCGAAGAGTTCAGCTTCAACAGAAGTATCAAAGCTAGAGTTACGTGAAGGAGCGGGAGGAAGAGGAACCAGAAAGATAATTCCATTTTCTACGGAGAAAATAGTTTTCGTTTCAAAGTTGAAATATAAATAGCATGAGTTTCTGAAGTTTGAAGGCGAAGATACTTCCTGAAGGTGGCGTTCCTGTGGCGAATAACACGTAGGCAAGCATAGTTAAACCAAGGTTTGTTAGGTCTAGCTGTAGGGAAAGAATATGAAATGTACTCCTCCATGCTAGAGAGACTCACCTAGGTTACACTAGTATGCATCACCTGAGTGCCAACAACCTTTCTTCGTGGTAGGCGAGGTCTTCCATACGGAAGAATTGAAGAGATAGAAGAGGAAACAAAGATAAGAAGATGATCGGAGTAGAGGACTAAAGATCAAGGATACGAGTAGGGAGTTGCACCAACTGTTCGAGGTCTTTCAGGATAGAGATATGGAAGGAAACTTCACCAGAAGTATCGTGAGAAATAGAGGAAAGTCACTAGCGGTTGCTGACATTGAAATCGGCAAAAGAAGAAGAGAGAATGTGTTATATATTAGAGCTTAGACAGTCAAAGACTTAAGAACAGTCAGTAGAGTTAGGTGGCAAATATACAAAACAGATCATTTAGTTGTTTAGTTGCAGAATGACAATAGTACTTAAGCATTAGAGAAGAATATTAAGAAAATTTCAAATCAGAAACACGAGATCAGATGATACCTTTGTGAACGTATTTCTCAACCTTCATCTTTTACTAAAAAATGAGGATAGAAACGGTAGGAGGGAACAGTGAAGGATTTGCTGTCAGAGCTCTTAAGCATAAGAACAATTTATGAGGTCTAAAAGAAGAGATGTGATGTCCCCCAATGTAGAAATTAGAGTAAAAGCCGAGGAGGTTGCAAAAATTAATGAAGAAAGATGCTGTGAATAAGAATAGACCGATAATTCTGTGACGGCACGAACCCTACCACCGGAGTCCATCAATTCCCTAGAGGTGATGCGAAATCGACACTCACCCACCCACACACCAGCACACACACACCTACACACACACACACACACACACACACACACACACACACACACATACACACACACACACACACACACACACACACACACACACACACACACACACACACACACACACACACACACACACACACACACACACACACACATATATACACACATATATATATATATATATATATATATATATATATATATATATATATATATATATATATATAACTATCTTATATATGATGGCTTTGGTTGTAGCATAGAACAAAATCATCATCATTATAACTTTAATGGATAAGTTTTACATAATGTTGCGCCTCTGCAAAATGTTGAAAATAGCAGTCATTATCTTATATATGTATAGCAACATATATATATATATATATATATATATATATATATATATATATATATTTCTTAATATTATATATATATATATTTATATATATATATATATATATATATATATATAATATAATAATATATATATATATATATGTATATATATATATAACATATATATATATATATATCTAATAAATTCAACCTTCAACCTTATACTATCTATATTTAATGTTAACCTTATATATATATATATATATATATATGCATTGATATAGTGATGAAGATTAAAGTAGAATGATATAACGACGTGGTGTTGATTCTAATATATATATATATATATATATATATATATATATATATATATATATATATATATATATATGTAACCTTAGCCAGCAGCAGCCTTCTTAGTAGTATACATTCAGATATAACATATATATATATATATATATATGCTACTTATATATATATATATTAGAGTGGCAAAGATATCCACATCACTATGCGGATCATTTTCTCTATCCGCATCCGCAACCGCATCCGCATTAATTTTTTTGCGGATAGCGGATAGTATTCATCTGTGAATTTATGAAGGGAGCATCATTCTGTGCACATCTTATAAATATTTTATATATGCATATATATAACCTTATATCTTTCTATATATATATATATATATATATATATATATATATATATATATATATATATATAAAATATATATATATATATATATACAAAAATATTTATAAATGAGGAACTTTCAAGGATGACAGAAATACTAATGCTGGAGATACATAATTTCAAACTCTGCAAAGCGATGACAAGCATGTACAATAGCAACTTTTCTAAATCCTAGATACAAAACAAAATTTCTTGAACCACGTGTTTTACAGAGGGTTAAAATTAATTTAGGATGCCTATGTGATGAAATGCTGCTAAAGGCAGAAATATCACCAGCCCATAAAAAGCAAAAGATATATCATTGCTGAATCCATGAACGTTCTTTTGGCTTCTAGCAGCGATGAAGAGTCTTGTTCAGAGGTGTCAAAGGACACTCTGTCATTGATCGAAGATTATCAAAAGCGAAAACTCATGGAATCGGATAAAGATCTATTGGTTTGATGGCGTGATAATTTTAGTGGTGTAGATCTCATTTACGACGAAAAGAGAAGCAAACTCTCCCTTGAAAGGGCTCAGAAGCTTTTGTTTTTGAAGCATAATTTGAGAATTATTAATTTCAAGCATTAATATATATAACCTTTTCCAAATGGGTGGAGGCTGGGGAAAAGAGGTTGGTAAGGGTACTTAAGAGTTGCCCATTTTTAGGTCCTGTACTCTGACATTTTAGTTATATATATATATATATATATATATAATATATATATATATATATATATATATATATAACTATATATAACTATATATAACTATATATTCTTATATATATATATATATATAACCCTTATATATTTTATATATGTATATGCCAGATATATTATGTATATACATCTTTATAGTAATATATGTATGTAGATGCTTAACCAGCTTAACATAATAGCAGCAGCAGCATAACCATAACCTTAGCAATAACAGCCAACTTGTGTAATAACATAGCATATATATATGCTGCATATTATATAATATATATATATATGTATACAATAATATGTGCTTACTGTGGCTAAGATAAAAAAATCTTGAAACTATCGCTGTCATCCCACGAGTCGCGGATGAGGTTTAACTATCCGTCAACAACATATACAGCCAGCCTTAGTATATATATATATGTAACATAACAATATATACTATATCTCTTACGACCATATATATTTGTTGCTGCACT
>JABUQX010120207.1:55000-56763 GCA_015478945.1 Trachelipus rathkii | reverse complement strand
GGTAAAGACATCAAAAACGGTCTAAGCCCCTAAAGGGTAGCTTTCAAAAATTACGTTGGGCCAAAATTGACCCATGGTATATGGCAAGGTTAAGGGCCGAAATATCCATGCGTCAACAAGGTAAAAGACATCAAAAAAAATACGGGTAAGCCCCATCCAGGAAGATCAAAAATTACCGGTGGGCAAAAAATTGACCCATGAAGACCAAAGGGTTGGTCGTGTCGAAAAAATCTAGGGTGGGCCAAATTTGACCCATGGGAAGACCAAAAGGTTGGTCGAAACTAGGTGGGTCCAAAATGACCATGGAAGAACCCAAAGGGGTTAGCCAAAAATTTCCGTGGGCCAAAATTGACCCATGGAAGGACCAAAGATGGGGTCTAGGGCCAAAAAATTATCCGTGGCCCAAAATTGGACCCCATGGGAAACCAAAGGGAGGCCCAAAAAATTACCGTGGGGCCCAAAATTTGCACCCATGGAAGACCAAAAGTAGCCAAAAATACCGCGGGCGCCAAAAATTACCCATGGGAAGACCACCAAGGGTAGCCAAAAATTACCGTGGCCCCCAAAATCGACCCATGGAAGACCAAGGGGTTCGAAAAAAATAGGGTGCGGTGATACCGGTACAAACCGGTTGCAAACGCAAACCCGGGTTTGGCGCAACCCTTCTTCGAAGGGTTTGCCAAAAAGCAGGCCGTGTTGGCCGAAAAATTCCGGGGTTTGTCCCAAAAACATTGGGCTGGCAAAAAATTAGGGTTTGCACAAATTTAGGGTTTCCTGTCAAAAAATTTGGGTTCTCAAAAAATTTGGGTTCTCAAATAATTTGGGTTCTCAAAAAATTTGGGTTCTCAAAAAAATTTGGGTTCTCAAAAAATTAGGGGGGCCAAAAAATTAGGGGGGGCCAAAAATTAGGGGGCATAAAAATACCGTGGGCCAAAAATGACCCATGGAAGACCAAAGGGTTGGTCGAAAAAAGGTCAAGGCCCAAAAAGGTCAAGGCAGGTAAAAATTTGGGCCCAAAAAAGGTCAGGGGCAGGTAAAATTTGGGTATATATATATACACATTTTGCTCCAATATCCCCCTGTTACTACTGTAGTCTTCCAATAATCTTTCAAAGCCTACTGATTCACGAATGCTTTTATCGTCCCAACAGTCTTCATTCTGAATCCTTTTAAAACATTCCAACAGTTGTTTCTTGTTTTCTTTTATGCAATTTACGATTTTAGAATGAAAATTCCATCTGGTTTGACAAATCTTTGGAATGTGAACATTACAAACTTTTTGAAGCATATCGTTACGTTTAGGTGAATTCGTGAAAAACGCACCAAATCCACTCAGATTAGCAAAAAATATTTTTATCCTTTTATTTGATGAGCAAACCTTTTTCAAAATTAAATTTAATTTGTGTGCGTAACAATGAACATAATGGGCGTAAGGGTAGTACTCTTTCATCTGCACTTGTACACCGTTGTGGGACCCGCTCATAACAGCTGCTCCGTCATAGGCTTGTGCAATTAACTTGTTGGTTAAGTTAAAAGATTTTAATTCTTCTTTCAGAACACTTGTTAGTCCGGTAGCTGTTCTATTATGAATATTAACAAAACTTAAAAATCTTTCGACAGGTTGAGAATTTCTAGAATAGCGCAAAATAATCACAAACTGTGAAAGGCAAGTGATATCGGTCGTTTCATCTGCTTGTATGGATACAAAACTGACATCATTAATTTCTGATTTTATTTCGTCGATATAAACATGATACATACAG
>JABUQX010120207.1:32500-47500 GCA_015478945.1 Trachelipus rathkii | reverse complement strand
TGATATCATTCCTGTGATCACGGAAGAGTGGGATTCGTCTTTGAAGACATTGAATTTCATATGCACCCGTAAATCCAAGAAGTGTTTGAAAACCAGACATATTAAGTACGGCCATATATATATATATATATATATATAAATATATCGCTATTATATAAACTATATATATACTCTATTATATACTATATATATATATATCCAACTACTATATATATATATAGTATAATTTCATATGTCTTCATAATATAACTATACTTAAATATATATATATATATAATATATGATATATTCTTTGTATCTATCTACTCTTATATCTATCTATATATATATATATATATATATATATATATATATATATATATAATATATATATATATATATATATATATATAATATATACTATATATATATATATAAGTAGGCCATATATATAATATTATATATTATTGTGGTGAATCGGGACAACCTCTATTACTTCCGACTATATACTTAAATTTTGGATGTTCTGCAAACATTCCAATATTCGCCTAAAGCGCTTTGTTGCCATGACAATGATTTAATGACATATATATATATATATATATATACTATAATATATAATATATTATTATATATATATATAATATATTTATATATATATAGTATACCTATATATATATATATAATTATATTACCTAATATATATATATCATCACCCACCTTTTTTTCCCCAAGACTGGATGTAAGGTGCGTAACCAGCACCCAAAACAAGAAAAGTAGTAGATGAATATGACGTAAGTCGACAAAGAAAGCCCAGCCTTACAAAGTTATACAGCCCCTTTATCCCTTTTTAGTGAGACAACTCGCTCGCCAGTCAGAAAATTTCCAACCCTTGCAGCTTCACGGGATTTTCTGAACTGCCGAACGATACGTGCTTATATATATTATAATATATATATATATACTATATATATATATATATATATATATATATATATATATATATATATATAACCTACTATATATTATATACCTATATATATACATATATATATACTCTATATTATACTATATATATATAGCTATGTATGTATTATACAGCTGCGATCCAGAAATTTATTTTTCGGGGGGCTCAGACAAAAATCGTTTTCTTTATATATTATATATATATATATTATATATATATATATTAATATATATATACTATTATATATATATATATATATAATTTATAATATAATATATATATATATATATATATAAATTATATTCTATAATATATTATACAAGTGGAAGACAAAATATTTAAATTTCTAAAAACAGATGATAGTTCTAGCTACTTTGGATCATATTACTAAAATCATCTACATTAAATTGTTAGACTAATGAGAGTGCAGCAAAATCCGGCTTCGCGAAGTTTGATAACATTCTCAGTTTCTTCATGTCAATTTTATGGTTTCGATGTTACTCCGTGTTATTTGTTTTTTTTATTTTGATTTCAGAGGGCAAGTCCAGTTAAGTCTTTCATCTCCAATAGGATTTCTCAAGTAGCTTTTCAGAAGTCTTAATGTTGACAAAACTTCTTCTTTCTATCCTAAATGAAAGCAGTAAGTATCACTGGTTAAAATTGCCAGTATTCTGAAACAAGATGTAAATTATTGGGGAAAATTGTGGACTGCGAACAAGCCAAACAGCCGGCTAATGCATTTTTGGTACATACTGTGCTGTGACTGCCAATGGTTTTCAACTTCCATAAATATCCCATTCTTCTTTACTTAAATCTGCTATTACGCTTCTTTCCCGCAGGTCTTTCCCTGTAAAGTTACACAACTTTTATCTTTCTCATAATGGCC
The DNA here is from genome assembly GCA_015478945.1 of Trachelipus rathkii. Classification (NCBI taxonomy): domain Eukaryota; kingdom Metazoa; phylum Arthropoda; class Malacostraca; order Isopoda; family Trachelipodidae; genus Trachelipus; species Trachelipus rathkii. The sequence continues at coordinate 45,668 of JABUQX010120207.1, read as the reverse complement.
AATTTTACACCTGTTCGGTATAATAATTTCCAATGACAGTCTTTATTTCCTCTATGTTTAATAATACCTCTCTCCTAGATGCTGATATTTAAATGTTCCAATAAATGGAATATAAAAGGATGTACACATAAAATGTTTGTAGAGCGGAAATAGGAATGTTGGGTCTGTTTTATTTTTGGAACTTGTTAATCTTGGTACAGCAATTTCAATTACCCAGCTCAGATTCAGATACACATTAAACATTCTTCAAAAAATCTGCTGAAATTCTAATGTTGTATTTTCTCTGATAGAGGTCTTTCAAAGTTAGTTTTAACAAAGGACTTACGAGATGTTCCTGACAGCGACGAATTACTTTCTATTAAATTAAAATCCTTAACTAACCTCTGCACTTTATATAATTAACAGATATGATACTTAAAATTTTTAGGTGTCTTAGAAATTGAAACTGGCCCCCCCGGATACGCCACTGTATATATATATTTATTATACCTATTATATATATATTTAATTATAATATAACTATATTGATACTATATATATATACCTCTATATTATAATATATATATATAACTATATATATATATATTAATTATTAACTATATTAATAACTATTTATATTATATTATTATATCTTATTACTATAGTTATATATATATATATTAATATATAAATAAATAAATATATCATATACTATCAAATTACTACTACAATTATTATATACCTTATATATATATATATATATACTACCTCCCTCAAAATTACCTCATTGTGTATATATATGGTAGATATTAGTATTATGGTATAGTTATAGTGAGGTATATAGTAATAAATTATACTATAAATACTATATAATTCATATACTTATATATTTATATATGGGGTCTCTGATATGTTAGTGGTTATTCCTGCAGATTTCATACCAACCCCTGATGCTTCTATATAGAATTAATGCTACGGCTTTCGTGTCGTCCTCCGAAGATACCAGAGAACTTTCCTCTTCAGATCAAAACCAAGTTCCATCATCCAAGGAAAGAGCAGCTCGAATACACTCGGGAAATCTCTTGTTGCCCCTGGGCTTTAGTGGAAGAAACTCACGGACAGGTGCCCAGGTGTCTTTGAGCTAATTTATGAATAGAAAATTCTTCTGACACTAATTAAAACCAAAATAACCCAAAAAACAATTTATCATAATTATTATTATTATTATAATATTCATTATCCCATTATTACTTATTATTATTAAAATTTAATTAATTATTATTATTATTATATTAAATTATTATTTATTTATTATTATTATTATTATTATTATTATTATTAATTATAAATTATTATTAATATTAATAGTAGAGTAGTAGTAGTAGTAGTAGTTTCACTGGTCATGTTTTTTACTTATTATTTGCAGGGTATAGTCCCCTTGCTAATTAAGCCCATGTAGGACGTTGTCTGTTCTTTCCATCTACAACCCGCCCGTGTCCTCGGATTATACTATCGTTCAGAGTGGACCGTGAGAGGCATTCTCCTATTATATGATCTGTTAAAGTCTGCTCACAAGAAAGGTAACATTAATCTATTTATGAGGTTTATTCTATTTTTTATATTAAAATATTTATCTTAGATATGGTTAAGATACGAGAGAAGAGAAGTACTATTAAGAGATCTGAGACTTGGTTTTATAGCTGTAAGAAAATCGAAGTTATCAAATTAGTTAGGAAAAAAACATTTGGGAAATATATATTTTATAAAATGAAAGATCGGCTGTTAATTCAGAGTGACAGTTGATTGATAGAACTAAAAATGAATATTGTTTTTCTATAGTTGCGTCAGTTTTAGTTAATGACATCTCCTATCGCTGTAGCTAGAGATCTTATGATCATTTGGTTGTATGAATGATATAGCAATGAAAAATTTGAATGCGGGAAGATTGATGTAAAAGAGAGAGATGCAGGATTTTTTGTCCATTGGATGTAAGATTGTAATTTCATGAATAGAATTCGATAGAATTCAATTTCGAGAAATTTTTTATTTTTATCCCTTCATTTATTCTTATGATCTTTATATTGCATTATTTACACTCCGTATATCTTTTTCATTTTTTATTTGCTACCCTTTTCCATTCGATGAAGATTCTTATTATCCTTTTCACCCAATGTTAAAGAAAATTCAGGATTAGTGTTACAAGTGAGACTGGTGAGAATATTTCCCTTTCATATGAGTGTATCTGTTAACAGAGATGTAAAGATCTATATATATATATATATATATTATATATATATACATATATATTATAATATTTATTTATTATATATCTTATATATAATATTATTTATATATTATTATATATATATATATTTTATATATATATATATATTTATTATATATTATATAATATTATTACATATATATTATATATATATATATATATATTTATATATATTATAATATATCATATATATATATTACTATATATATATAATTATATTATTATATATATATAATATCGTATTATATATCTATATTATTTATATATATTATATATAATTTATATATATATATTTATATTATTATATTTATATATATATATACTACTTATAAATTTATATTATTTATATATAATATATATAATATATATTACATTATAATTATATATATATATATAATAATATATATATATATACTACTATATATTCTATCTATATATATATTTATATAATTATATATTTATTATATATTATCTATTTTATATATATATATATATTCTAATATATATAATATTTTATTATATATACTATTATATTATATACTATATCATATATTATAATTATATATAATATTATTATAATATATCTATATATATAATATATATATTCTTTCTTTCTTTCTTTCTTACCTCCTTTTCATGTTCGTAGGTGCGCGTACAGATCGGAAAAGAAAGCAGTAGGAGAACATGAAACTCGAAAAGAAAGCCAGCCTTACCGCCACCTCTGTACATTATTAGTTTGCAGAGCTGATCACAGACAGAATACTTACGGCAATCAGGGACCGCGACGGACTCGCTATGGTAAAATTCTCAAGGTAAGGAGTTCTCCCCTGGCCCAGGTGGGGCCACCATGCCCCCATACAAAACCCGCCATTCTCTTATGCACCTTTATTCTCGCTCTGCCAAATCACATTTTTCTCCTTCAGAAATTCGTTCAAAGTGTTCAATCCACATTCTCCTTTCATCCATTTCTGAGTTCAACCACTCACACTATACATCCGCTTAACAAACCTACTATCATTCTCCTTTCCACATGACCAACCATTCTCCCATTTACTCATTTTACCCTTCTTCTCAACCACACCACTCGTCTAATACGTTCATTCTCTCTTTATCAATCTCTTCTCAACCTAGCAACCTAGATTTCCTGAACTCGACCATTAACTCTCGATCTTATACCTCTTATTCCAGACCATGATCTCATACCATTACAATACAACAGGTAACAACTCCCTATGTAAGACCTAGCACACTCAAGACTTCGTCCTGCCATTCACAACTTTTAATTGCAACCAGCCACCTTCCTTCCATTCACAAATTTCCTACTACACTCTCTGTCATCTGTTCATCACATATACCCTAAATATTTAACTGACCCTGGTCTGTGCTCAACCAATCTACATAACTTCACATGAGGGAGTGTCTCACTCACACACTAACCTTACTCTTATCCACGTGTACTTTCAAGCCTCCTTTTCCACCCTGCAATCTCTCTATCAACCCTCTCAACTCTCTTCAGATTCGCACATCGAACCCAATCATCGCAAATATAGTAGGCACTCATCATATCATGTTCTCACCTTCTACCCATTTCCTGCATCCCACCTCAAATTCTTATAACCCCATACCAGTAACAACTTGATCCCAGGAGACTAAACACCCTGTTTATCCGTTTATCCTAACAATCACATGACACCATTTTTCCTTAACCACGCTTCACTATCGTCATAATATTTTTGATTCCATTCAAACCACCAACGCAATATATCACTACACCTGCCATACGCTTCCCTATTAACTCTTATCATACGCAGTCCATAAAAAAATACATTTATTCTTCTTCTCCCTCATTTTCTCATCATTTGTTTCATCTAGATTGGATCCACTCATCCTCTACCACTCTAAAAGCACCTTGTTCTTCATTCAGGTCCCTTCAGTCACTCGACACCTCTTTGACAACAATACCAGCTATACCTTCCTACACATCAAAACTTATTCCCCCTCTAAGTTCTACATTTCCCTTTTCTCCCTTACCTTATACAGCAGTACTATGTGACCGCTCTCTCCATCCTTGGACTATTACCCTCATAAAGCTTTTTACACAACTTCCAAACCAATCAAGCACCATCTCGCCTCGCCTCCGTTCTTGATCATAGTAATTTCATCTATACCTGCGATTTACCATTCTTCACTTTCTCACCCTACCTTACCTCCTCTTACTATAACCTCTCCCAAAATACCCTATTCCTTCTGTGCACCATCAAAACGCACACTTCACTACACCGCATTCCTTACATGTTAATATTGTGCGATTTTCGAAGTGTTCTTTCCCATCCCTCAGATATTTCATTTTCATTACAAAAGCACTATCCCTATTCATTTTCTCAGCAGATTCCCCTTATTCATTCTTAACGTTTCGCGTTTTCTTCAGAGGCTTCTATTTCTTGAATGAACTCAACAGCTCCTTTACCAAAACTGTTCTTTACCTCTTGTTTTCTCTACGTATAACTCTTAGTATTCTTTTTTCCTCCTTATATTAATTCCAAAGCTCTTTCTTCTGAAGTCTTCATCATTGCTTTAGTTACGTGTCACCACGCTTCTTTTTTCCTTTAACCGTTTTCATCCCTCTTAATTCCCCATTCGCTGTTCTTCTTACGTCCTACTTGCACATCACACACTTCCTTTGCACTTACTAACATTGCTTCTCATTTGCCCAGTATTGTCAGTATCACTTGTTACATGTTAACCGTTTTATAGCGACGGCTCTTTACAATTATCTTATCCTTATTATTCCACACTTAACTTCTCATACTTAATTTTACTACTGTTTCGTACACCTTCTCTCTCCAAGCCCCCATATTAATTTTCACAGAGCACATAATGAATCCGATATCCCATTCCTAAACCCTAGATTTACATCAACTACTGCACATCTCCTTCTTACCAACACAAATTAAATCATACTTTTAACTTCGATACCATCCTCTACCTCACCCTCTAGATACTTATACTCTTGAGTTTAAAGAACGTAGTACTTACACACTACTTTCTTTTCACGATCAATCACCTTCTACTATTATATATATTTACATATATATATATTTACATATATTATATAATTTAAATATATATCTATATTTATATATATATGCCAGAGATCAAAAAATACCGGAATTTTAACTACTTTACAGATGTATTTATAATACATATTATCAAACAACCTCAAAGTCTTCTTCGGCCACCACACTCTTTTGCCAAGGTCGTCCACCTGCTTGAATCGTGCTAAACATCTTTTGTTACTTCTTTAATCGCGGTAACTGTAGCACTTTAATTTTTTTATGTGATGAAATCGTCGCCTTTTACAGAGTCTTATGCGAAGGGGAAATTAGAAATCAGCTGGAGCAAATCTGGGAGAAGTAAGGAGAGTTGAGAAGCACAGGTACGTGGTCTGTTCGTAGATATTCCGAGACCAGGATGTGACTGATGACGGGGGCACTTCATGTACAACACTCAATTTTTTGTCTTCCATAGCTCAGGAACGTAATGCGTGATTGGTACGAAGCGCGGAGATATCAGTTGTACTTTGCTTGGTACTGATACAACCATGAGTATGAATCAGGGCCAGAGACTTTAATATCAAAGAAGACTAAGCTGACTTCCAATTTGAGCGATCTGCCTAGACCTTTTGTTTTCGTTGGATGACTTCGAGATGTTCGCTCAGGGTCTGAAATTCGTTGAGTCTCGTAGGTAACACACGTCTGGATCGCGAAATTACCATATTCACATCCTCTATCCGTATCCATTCATAACTTGAGTCTCGCTTAATTATACCCGCCTCTTCACACTTGCTCTTCGGGAGGATCTTTGGGACAAGGTGCGACACTGCGTACATTTTCAGTACTTGTGCAGGATGTCCGTAATTCGGTTTCTCAATTAATTTGGTTTTAGATGGGCGTCGCCTACGTTTGATCCAGTCAAATAAGATTATCGGTAGCGTATCTCAATGGGTTTGGGAAGTGCCTGCCACCCTGTCTATGATAAGTCTGTGACAGGAAGCTCGCGGTGCTGATATTTTTGCCTCCTCGGGGTGAGATGATTGGCAATGTTACAAACTGAACAGTTTCAATAAATGTAAATCCAAGCTCCTGTATAGACTGACGGTTGCTGTGCTGCGGCGTTGAAGCAGTCTTGAGACCAGCTCTTTCGATGACTAAAATAAGCTAAATTTTGCTAATCTTTATTGATTGTTGACATTGTTTCGAGCGAGGCTATAAACCTGAATTAACAGACAGAAGTTTTGTTCTAGTATTTTTCAGAAGGCTGAGTTGTACTTCTTTGCATGACCAATAATCAGGGTTAGATCCATTGGCTCTTTGTCGAGCTTTTCGTTGTACCATACCTCTGTTGAACAGCAGCTTTCTTGCTTCTCATAAGTGTCAAGGGAAGTCACGCTTTGCATTGCGAGCTTGTTTCAAACTGGTCCGGTGACGCACGTAGGTTTTAGAGGAGTTTATTCCGCGAATTGTAGATTTTTCCTATAGCATCTTTCTTTGCAAGAGACAGTCCATTTCTAGAGAAATATTATTGCCTATAGTTGATGAAGCCTGGAGGCCTTTTGATGATGGCCAGAAAGCCGGGCCCTTGGGCCCTCCCCTTAATCCTGCCCTGTACCATTAAGACGATAGCTGTACAAGAATATTAAGTAATATTTGACGAATTACAAATAGCTTTTATAATGAGAAAAACTATATATTAATTTGTTTGTTTTGATTTAAATTTGGATGTTTCTTAAATGGTACAACACGGCACACATTATAAAGGTGAAATCTGTAATATAAAATGCCTTAGTGGCCTAAATGAGTTTTACAAATATCGTATATTTTGTACACTAAAAAATTCTCATATGTGCTTATCTCGTATGTTTAATATTGTTGTTACATCAAAATTCCGAAATGATCAATTGCTGAATTAATTTTTTTTTCGGATCTCAAATCCATTCTTGAAGCAAAGCATTTTCAGGTAACAAATATTTTTTATTATTCAAACTATGCCATCAATGTTTTCCTATATTTCATTAATTCCAATGATCTAAATCAGACTATTGGGGGCCATTCTCAATGATTAATTCGGGGTACATTGTCCTTCGTTAGAGCCATGTATCTTTTCGTCTGTTGATTAGATATACCTTGTCGGAAAACATATTGGTCTTTTAAGCTAAATTTCTCTTTTTCCAATATGTTTGGAAGCAGAGAGATGACATTGGATACTTCCGCTATTATACTCCAGTTCCATAAACGACCATACTACTTTACTAGTCAAAAGTATTTGAGACGATTTATGCAGCTGGAATTACATTCATAATATACTCTTCATTTAGAGGTCTATTGTTTTTGGTTTTTTTCTCATGTCATTATATTGCATGAACAGTCTATGATTCAAAGAGAGGCTCAACTTCTGAACTCATGTCTGTGAAGTAATCAGTCTAGACCTTGGAGCTTGTCACCAAATGGAAGTTTATTTGTATTTATTCACTTCAACTTCTTGACTCTTAAAATTAAGAGATATTACTTAGACTGAAAGCCACTAGCTACATTTATGAAGAAACTCTCGCCTACTTTTGTTAACGTATCTCGCTTTCGTAATAGCAATGAATGTACTATATATCATATATATATTATATATCTATATTCTATAGTATATATATATATAATTTACTATATATATATTATATTATATATCTTTTATCATATTATTATATATATATTTCTATATCTATATTATTATATTATATATATATATATATATATATTATATATCTATTACTTATTAATAATATCTAATATATATATATATATATATATATGATTAAAATTTTATATAAATAATATTATATTATATATATATTTATATTATTAGATATACTATTATATATAGTTTCATGGTCAGATAACTTTTTTTTATTTTGTTATTTTTTTTACTACCAATTTCATTGTAATAAAGATAAACCAAAAAAATTTAATAGTAAAAAAATAATTTTAATCATATTACTTTTTTAAGAATTTACGTTTGGCGCGCCCGAACAGAGCGACGTCAGATATTTTCTGGAGTTCAAAATCTTTCCGAAAAGAAAGAACAGTGTACTGCAAAGTTGGATTCATGTAATTTTAGGTCAGATGTACTGAGGTTGCTGCGTTTTGCTGGATCGTCGATCATCTGTTAGTTGCGTTTTTGCTGGCCTCTAAGTCAGTGTATGTTTTGTTTCTGATATCAAAATCTATATATGACATTATTTTTTCCTTACTTGCTCATTTCCTCGATAGCAACTAAAGCATTTTTTTTTTTGTTCATGCAAAGTGGATGAATCTGATATCAATTCATTTTTTACTATTTATATTTCGTATCTTTCCGTTCATCTAATTACATTGCGAGTTCACCTAAGTATATATGAGAAGAAAAACTTTATCTGCAACATTAACTTTATAAGGTTACTTATTATATATATCATTTATAATTTATTATATATTATAGTATTATTATTACTTATATCATAATTATATTTATATATATATATATAATTAATATACTATAATATATATCTATCTTCTTTATATATACTATTTATATATATATATTTATAATAATTTTATATATATATGAAAATAATATTATATACTAAATATATATATATTATATTATATATTATATTATATAATATATTATATATATTATTAATATACTATAATATATATAATATATTATATATATAATATATATAAAATATATATATATATTATATTAATCTCTATATATATATATATGTTTGACTCTATATATCTTATAATATATATATATATTATAATATTATATAATATATTTATATACGTATATATATATTTTGGAAAACCATTTTGGAAGGAGGAAGGATTGAGCCAATAACTTAATTTTAGCCTGCCTTGAAACTTCTGATACATTTGATGCCAACGGGGAATCGTGGACATTTGATTTCGCTTTATCGACGCTTACAAACAAATTTATTAATAACTACGAAAGTGTTGCTACTTGCATGATCGTTCTGGGTGTGGTGAATAGCTTGATCAGTATATTTGGATTCAACAGCGTTTTGATGGTTCTATTCCTTTTGGTAGCGTTGAAAGCGCTAATGCAGTAAAAAGCGCTAACACGCCAAACTCAAAGATGCAAAGATTATATTTCCTATTTAATATTGGTAGTAATGTTTACCTCTGTGCGTTCAAGAGGGAAAAAGTTGTAGTATTTTTGTCATAAATAAACAAATATAATTTTTATTATTCCTCAAGTCTTATCTAATATCTGTTTGGTTGGTCTTCATGTCTCACTATAGTTTCCTTTAAAATACTGAATACTTTAAACTAGCACTAATCAATCTGTGACCCTTGACATCTGTTTCTGAGGGTTGAAGGGAACTTTACAATTTTTCTGTGATCAGCTTAATCTAGTGATAAAAATGAGAGGGGATAATTATCGATTTTTGAGTGAGGGATTTAGTTTTTTAAAAACTTGGTAAAATTCTTTTCATCTTTGAGAAAATTCAAATTTGAGCCTTGAGAAAATTCAAATTTGCACCTTTATGGTATTTTTCATGGTAGATTCATTAAAGTGAGAGTTTGCGACGATTGAACATATTTTCTTTATTCTTTGTACATGCTATCCTAAGCTCTACTTGGAACATGGATTAGCTATAAAGCTTAAAAATATTAGATGAGAATATTCAGGAAATCTAAACCGCTTCTGATTCTTAAGAAAATAATTGCACCTGACATGGATGAATTAGTTTTTCTGTTTTCGTGAAACTTTGTGAAATCATTGAAATGATTTTTTTTTTTGCTAATTAAAATTTAAAAGTATTGATATTCAACGTAGACAACGAGAGCTTACATCAAAAAACTGATGAAAGTTACTCCACTGTATTATTAAACAAAAAATTAGTTTTTGGTCGACCAGAGAGACATAATCGTATATAAGTTCGACAGTCATGCTGTCTGTCATCTAAGAGTTCAAAGTTTACAGAACTCGATGATGATATGATGCTATCGCCCCATTTAAGTTCTAAATCTCTCGCAATGCAACGACTTATGAATGTCTGACCTGGTGACGATTTAGTCATTGATTTTTCATTTCTGAATTACGAATAGAGATAAAAATGTAACATCTCTTAATTAAACATCTGTCAGGCTTACGATTTTTTTAGAAAATATAACTGGCCTAAAACATTTTTTTTTTCTTTGTGTTTGGAGCGATATTAACATTTCGAGTTGATGTTTTCCGTACTTCGAAACAGCATACTATATATATATTATATTAATATATATATATATTATATTATATATATATCTATATAATACAATTTTAATATTTATCATATATATAGTATTATATTCTATATATAATATATATATTATATTATTTATATACTTAATTATTTAATTCATTATATTATATATAATATATATCTATATATTATCATATAATTATATATATATATATATTTATACTTAATTAATATATTATAGTATTATATACATATATATTCTATATATATTATAATTATATATTATATTTTACTATATATTATATATTATTATATATATATTATATATATACTTATATATATATTTATAGTATTATCATATATATTATATTTTATATATTATATATTTATATATATAATATATTATAATTTATATTATAAAAATTATTATTTTAATATTATTTATATTTATTATATTTATTTTTTTATTATATTTTTAAATATTTATTATTATATTATATATATTACATTTATATATATATATTTTATTTATATATTATGATATATATTTATTATATATATATATATATATATATTAATATTATTATATTTATATATTTATATATTTTATTATATATATATTTATATATATAATATATATATATATACTTTATATATGTATATAGTATATTATATATCATTTATATATATACTATATATTATATATTATATACGATATATATATATATATCATTATATATATATTATATATATATATATACTATTATATGTATATATATATATATATATACTTATTTATTAATATTATATATAAAAATTATACGTTTTATGATATCTTCAGCACTTCTATTTTCTATATAATATATTTCTATACTATTCTTACATATATATATTATATATACTATATTATATAATACTTTATATATTATATATTTTATATATCTATATACTAATTTAATATAATATATATCATATTATATATTACTATATTATATATTTATATATTTAAATATATATTATTATATATATCATATTATATATATAATATTAATTCTGAAGGACATTTGGAAAGTGGAGGAATTGATATAGAAACCACTTGATCATTGACGCTCGAAACCTTGAAATTCATTGCAACGAGGGGTCTGGACGTCTTGATTTTCGCTTTATCGTGCTGACAATCTATACGACATTACTATGAAAAATGTTTGATTATATTTTTTAATTCCCCGTTCCTAAACATTTATTTTGTTGGCTTTATATAGGACTGGTCGACCACAGGGCTGTGCGTGGTGAGGTGAGGTCCATATGTAAGTGTCGGTGAGCTCCTTTTCGCGGAAAAATCCGATAATTAGTTAAAAATAAACAGTTCACATCCTCATTTCATAAATTATTTTATGTCCGCATGACATCATCAGACTGATGAGGTCAAATAGTAGAAGAGGTAATCATGAAGGGCAGCGCGGAATAGAGAGAAGAGGAGAATGGAAAGAGCAAAGCGGCGATACCAAAATGCTGACACCGAAGTTTGCATCGGAAGTTGATGTTGCACACGCAAATTTTGCAACAATTTGGTTTTTAGCTTGACGTGTCAAGGGTTAAGGGTTTTTAGGCGTGGACCGAATTTAAGGTCTTGGAGACCGACTTCAGGGTTTTGAGACTGAACTCAAGGGTTTTACCCAAAAAGGGGCGGAGCCCCCCAAAGGGGGTTTTTGGTTTCTAGAAGGTTTTAAATAATCGAGAGATCATTTTTGATGGTTTCATCGATTTATCGATGTTTTCTACCCCTATATATGTTTAAATCGTCTTTCTACGTGCTCTGGTTGACTTTTAACGTTGAAAAATAAAAGAAATTAAAAAATTATTTAAAAATTCAGCTCGATTAATCGCTGTGTGGGGTAATGGGTTTTGGATCCAAATGTTCGCCTATCGGCGAATGTATGTTTGCCTATTGCCGAATGTTCAGTGGGAAATATTGAATAAATGTCCCACGGTAAAAGGGTTCGCTCTTCCCCTTCGATCGACGAAAAAAAAACCGAAGGTTTTTTTCGAAACATCAAAAACAAATAATAAATTAATAATTAATAATTTAAAATAATAATAAATAAAAAGTAAATAATAAATAAATATATATGATATATTATGAACTGTAATGGCCCCGCACGCCGGATAGTACCCTGTGTTCCCTTCCGTACAAAAAGGGGGAGCAGCCCCCTAAATGCATTGATCGAGAGGCTGAATTTGGAGGGCTGGATAAGGGCCGGGTTGGGGAGTTCTGGTCGGCTTCGGCTTCGGGATTCCGAGACCCCTCGGGGTTCCCGGGACCCCGGAGGGGGGTCGGACAAAGTGATCGTCGGCGTAGGTTTATACTGGCGATAAGGAATGGAAGATGGGAAAGGAGGAGATGGAGAGGAGGAGTCAGGAGGAAAGAGTATGAAGGAGTCTGATCAGAGGAGTCGGATGTTGGGCTCGGCACCGGGCGTGGGCCGGTGCGTGCTAGTATAAATATTCGCTTTTTGTCCATATTTATTATCAAATTATGTATTGAACTGTAGTCTCCGAAAAGACGGTTATAAGTCCGTAAGGGTGTCTGACCCAACGGA
>JABUQX010120207.1:15000-27500 GCA_015478945.1 Trachelipus rathkii | reverse complement strand
TGTGGATATATATATATATATATATATATATATATATATATATATATATAATAATAATATATATATATATATATATATATATATATATATATATTGTATTAATTGCCCCTAATCCTCTATATCCTCTATAGCTGGAGGATTTTCTCTTACCGCAGTACTTTAGTAGGGGGAAGTGTGCTTTTATCAAGATCATATATTTATTTTCAATTTTAGAATGATAATAATTTATTTATATATATATATATATATATATATATATATATATATATATATATATATATATATATATATATATATATATATATATATATATATATATATATATATATATATAATCATCATCATCACTTGTCCACTGCTTCCCCCTAACTAGGGGATTTAGGGTGCTCAAAAACATGCACCGGGGATTCGAGGCATGTAAGAGCAGTTTTAGGGTATAAAAGGTAGTAGCGGGACGCCAAACCTAGCACCACTACAGATAGAAACTGCGGTGGAGGAAGAGGAGTTTCGGAAAATAAAGGGAAAGGAAGAAGTCTAAAGATCACATATGTGACAAGCGACCATACAAGTGATGGGGCGGAGGGATGCACAAAGTCCCACAAGCATTGGCTCTTTTCACTATGTCATGCTGTGTCCCAAGTTCACCCAGAACCTAGTACCATAATAAGAATCAATACCCCCTGCGAGGTTATATATATATATATATATATATATATATATATATATATATATATATATATATATATATATATATATATATATATATGTTTTTTTTTATATATAAATCTATATTTTATATATAAATATATATATATATATATATATATATATATATATATATTTATTTATGGGCATAGTTTTGAATCCAGATAGGCGAGCCTTCTATGCTACTATGCTACAGGCAGATAACGAACGATTTTTTGTTTTATATTATAGGTTGTTCATTTTTATATATTGACAATGTTTAAGTAAGATGTGGGTGTGAGTTTAGTGTATTAATACACCATGCCGTAAGCTGCAATTATTTAATTATAGAAAATCCCCTACAAAATGGCAACTTTTTGTGTTCATTCAGGTAGTCAGTTTGGAAGTTCGAGACTCCTTTTTATAATGATGTATACAGGCGATTACCTAGGGGTTAACCACTAACAATAAGCCTAACCCTAAGTTTTAACATGGAGAAACTTTTGAAACATTGAAAACATTATTATAATACCCAATTTCTTTTGCTCCTTTGATTCATTTGATTTTTTTTTTATATAATTTCCATTCCACTAAGGTTAGTAGGTATGTAGGTAGTAGTAAGCAGTAAGAAAAGAGATAAGTTAGGTTCCCATTGTTCACTTTGTTTCAAATAACCCGAGAGCCTGGTCGTTATTTTTAAATTACGAAAATAAATACTGTGAATCTCACTCTTATAAATTTAGTAATTCACATAACATTATATCATTTAGCGCATAATATTGATTATATTATATCACACATTCAACATTATATCACATATTGAGCATATTTAATGTTAGAACTAATGAGAAACATTTAATAAATAATAAAAAGCTAAATACTACCTATATACCTTTAACGCGAAGGTCAGTAAAAACTCAGTTCAAAGATCGATACTTAAAAGGCTTGTTTCCATCGGTCGAGTGGAAGGGCCAATAAACGGTCAAGTACTTTACTAGTAAACGTGTTTTTTAGTACTTGACTTTTAATACTTACTAGTAAACGCGATAGCACGAGTACTTGACTTTTTAGTACTTGGCTTTTAGTACTACTTGTGAGTCATACATTTTAGTACTTGACCGTTTGCTCGAACTTTCACTCGACCAATGTAAACCAGCCTTTACTCTTTACTGGAGTTGGAAGAGTATCATAATTTTACGCACTGCACAACACTAGAAGGTCGTTCACAGCTCCCTACCACACCACACTATCAGTCATTTTTGCACAGCCACCAACCATGCCCCACCATGAACTGCACTGGAACTGTGAACTTTTATGCACACCAACACCACACCAGGAAGTCGTTAATCAGCTTCCTACCGTACTGCACTACCAATGATTATTTCGCACCACACCGTAACATACACTGCAGTGGGATACTGATATCGTTGCCTCACCGAACCGAACCGAATCACACCAGGAGATCGGTCACCAGCACCCTATCACATAGCATTTATAACCATTTTTTCCCACCAAACCGTATCCCAACTGCTCCAGGCATTGCACTACATTTGTCCATCGAAATTTTTTCTCACAGAACCGCATCTTACCAGCTCCTTACTACACCACAACTCACTGCACTGCACTGCACTGCACTGCACTGCACTGCATTGCACTACACTGAGCCACTGAAATTGCATGACGCACCGAAACTCACTGTTGCGTCAACCCAACCCTATTCTTAACCAGAAGTTACGGAATCCATAAATATTTGTGAACTGAAATCTGAATCTGAATCTGAAGACTCTTCTTGCAATAGGAATCTGAATCGGCTGAAAAGTCTTCCTGAAATCGGAATTCCAAAATAGTCGGATTCAATATCTGAACTAAAGTAGGATATGCTAACAGAAATAGTTATATATATATATATATATATATATATATATATATATATATATATATATATATATATATATATATATATATATATATATATATATATATATATATATATATATATATATATATATATATATATATATATTTTCAATTTTTTCCGTACCGATGATGGCCGCTCGATAATTTTTGAAAACTTTTATATTTTGCATGGCGTTAATGTTATCCCTGGAAAGTTCAAAACCACCATTCGTTTTTGTAGATTTACTCTGGTTGTAACAGGGTGAGCCAAAATGTTTGACCAGGTGGAGCAAAATTTATCACTTAATAGAAGTAACATTTTGGGTCATATCTCCATATTGGTAATTCTTATACCAAATTTCATAAAGAGTGATTTGTTAGGGATACTTTAAGGTACATTTGGCCTTTTATGTTTTTTTTGGGGAAAATAATATTTCACCATCCGAAAAATTGTGTTAAAAAAAGAAGAAATTTCCATTTTCATGGGTGTATTATTAAAAGAAGGAAATAATTTAACGCTATGAAATTTGGTGTGATGATACATACTGAAGTATGGTTTAACCTAAATCTTATTTGAAGTTTGGTGAATATTTTTAAAAAAATTTACAGGGTGTCCAAAAATCAATTTTTCGGAAAATCGGTAACTTTGAACCTTAATATCTCTGATGGGGTAAGTGCTAAAAATCTGAAAATTTCACACATTATACTACTACCATAGATGTTCCTTCACCTGCAATATTGACTTTGGTATTTGCTTGGTTTAAGAAATACAGCCCTTCAAAAATGCCAAAAAAAAAATTTTTTTTAAGTTGTGTTATGATACCTATTATTATAGTTATTATAGTTCAAGACAATACATAGACAAATGAAATAGTGTGGCATCAAGGAGAAATGAAAACAATGTTAAAAAAATTTAATTTTAAGGTTAATATACATAAGAATGTACCATTATATCTACTGTAAATGACAAAATTAACTAAATAACTTGAAAAATTTATCTATATATATATATATATATATATATATATATATATATATATATATATATATATATATATATATATATATATATATATATATATATATGTACCGTAGTCGGTACATAGTATAAAATTTATAAAGGATATATGTAAGTGCTACAAAGATTTCTGGTACACAGATATAAGAAATCTTGTACAAAGCAAGTCCTGTATGCGAAATAACTGTTTCATTCCTTTTTTGTATTATCAAGGTCACCGAGGTGATTCTGTCACCAACGGCGTGCCATGGGGAGAGAGCCAGTTATGAAAAAGAGATCGGAGAGCCAACATCTTGACACTCTCTCGGTCCAAAAATTGATACTTTAATGGTAATCATATTTAAGGTATTTAAAAAGCAATTTATTTTTGAACAGTGAAATATCTTAATGTGTGTTCATGTAAAATAGTCATTAGACATAATTAATAAAGAAATAATTAAAGAAGCGTTTCGCTATTCCAAAACTATTTTATTGTTTGCTATATCAAAGTGATCTCTTAAATAGGGCCAATTAATCATTATAGAGATCAAGCTTATGTACATATATATATATATATATATATATATATATATATATATATATATATATATATATATATATATATATATATATATATATATATATATATATATATATATATATATATATATATATTTCATAGGTATGATTATAACATAAAAAAAACCTTTAAATGCAAAATAATAAAATTGTGCAGTATATACCGGTTTATATATATATATATATATATATATATATATATATATATATATATATATATATATATATATATATATATATATATATATATATATATATATATATATATATAAACCGGTATATACTGCACAATTTTATTATTTTGCATTTAAAGGTTTTTTTTATGTTATAATCATACCTATGAAATATATATATATATATATATATATATATATATATATATATATATATATATATATATATATATAAATATATACCACTCTTTTTTTTTAATATTTATATATATATATATATATATATATATATATATATATATGTACAAAGCTTGATCTCTATAATGATTAATTGGCCCTATTTAAGAGATCACTTTGATATAGCAAATAATAAAATAGTTTTGGAATAGCGAAACGCTTCTTTAATTATTTCTTTATTAATTATGTCTAATGACTATTTTACATGAACACACATTAAGATATTTCACTGTTCAAAAATAAATTGCTTTTTAAATACCTTAAATATGATTACCATTAAAGTATCAATTTTTGGACCGAGAGAGTGTCAAGATGTTGGCTCTCCGATCTCTTTTTCATAACTGGCTCTCTCCCCATGGCACGCCGTTGGTGACAGAATCACCTCGGTGACCTTGATAATACAAAAAAAGGAATGAAACAGTTATTTCGCATACAGGACTTGCTTTGTACAAGATTTCTTATATCTGTGTACCAGAAATCTTTGTAGCACTTACATATATCCTTTATAAATTTTATACTATGTACCGACTACGGTACATATATATAAATATATATATATATATATATATATATATATATATATATATATATATATATATATATATATATATATATATATATATATATATATATATATATATATATAGATAAATTTTTCAAAAGTTATTTAGTTAATTTTGTCATTTACAGTAGATATAATGGTACATTCTTATGTATATTAACCTTAAAATTAAATTTTTTTAACATTGTTTTCATTTCTCCTTGATGCCACACTATTTCATTTGTCTATGTATTGTCTTGAACTATAATAACTATAATAATAGGTATCATAACACAACTTAAAAAATTTTTTTTTTGGGCATTTTTGAAGGGCTGTATTTCTTAAACCAAGCAAATACCAAAGTCAATATTGCAGGTGAAGGAACATCTATGGTAGTAGTATAATGTGTAAAAATTTCAGATTTTTAGCACTTACCCCATCAGAGATATTAAGGTTCAAAGTTACCGATTTTCCGAAAAATTGATTTTTGGACACCCTGTAAATTTTTTAAAAATATTCACCAAACTTCAAATAAGATTTAGGTTAAACCATACTTCAGTATGTATCATCACACCAAATTTCATAGCGTTAAATTATTTCCTTCTTTTAATAATACACCCACGAAAATGGAAATTTCTTCGATTTTTATCACAATTTTTCGGATTCATTTTCATGGTGAAATATTATTTTCCCAAAAAAAAACATAAAAGGCCAAATGTACCTTAAAGTATCCCTAACAAATCACTCTCTATGAACTTTGGTATAAGAATTACCAATATGGAGATATGACTTAAAATGTTACCTCTAATAAGTGATAAATTTTGCTCCACCTGGTCAAACATTTTGGCTCACCCTGTTACAACCAGAGTAAATCTACAAAAACGAATGGTGGTTCTGAACTCTCCAGGGATAACATTAACTCCATGCAAAATATAAAAGTTTTCAAAAATTATCGAGCGGCCAACTTCCATTATTTTGGTACGCAAAAAATGGATAGACCCTATATATATATATATATATATATATATATATATATATATATATATATATATATATATATATATATATATATATATATATATATATATATATATATATATATATATTTATTATATATATATATATATATAAATATATATATATATATACAACTATATAACTATATATATATATATATATATATATATATATATATATATATATACATATATATATCAAGAAGAATGGACATTCGATGGAGTCGGCTCGTATAAGTCAAGAAGGAATGGATCAAGCACCAAAATGGCGTCCGGTAGCTCAGCGGTTAGAGCACTCGCCCAACTAAGCGAAAGACCCAGGTTCGTCACTGGTCGGTCGTCTGAGTGTGTGTTACTCTCTTCTTGGCTCCGTCTTGCTCAGACTTAAAAATTGAGCACACCCCCTCCTAGATTAGGGCTTTGCCCGTGAGTGGTGGTGTTAACTGTAATATATATATATATATATATATATATATATATATATATATATATATATATATATCTAATATATATATATATATATATATATATATAATACATAATAATAAAAAAATATTATTATATATATATATATATCTTATATATATATATATATATATATATATATATATATATATATATATATATATATATATATATAATAATAATATATAATATATATATATATATTTATATATATATTTATATATATATATATATATATATATATATATATATATATAATAATAATATATGTGTATATATATATTAATAATATGTATATATATTAATAATATTAATATAATATATATGTATATATATAATATATATATATATATATATATGTAATATATATATATATATAATAATAATAATATAGATGTATAGAGAAATGATATTTAATGAATACTGATGTGTGTTTTTTATCTATTATATATATATATATATATATATATATATATATATATATATATATATATATATATATATATATATATATATATATATATATATATATATATCAGAGGTGGGCACCCCGCTCATTTAGGGGTAGTCCGCTAGCGCACCTCCGCACCTCGAGAAAACGTAGTCCGCTAGCGCTCCTCCGCACCTATTCAGACCATCAAACCTCCGCTATCGCAAGTCCGCACGTCCGCACGTCCGCACGTCTCCCGCTAATAATGTGCGACTTCACAAAAGATTTTAATATTAAATACTAAATAGTATATATCCTTACAAAAATTTATTTATAATATTATATGAAAAATTGAATGAATATTTACAAAATCTCAAGATTTTCCTCTTCCTCCTCAATGTCTTCGTCAAAGAACAAGAGATCCATTTTACCTTTCAAAAAGATTAGCTGCTCAAAATTAAGCAGTTAAGATGACCTCTTTAACCCTCAAAAATATCACCAGTACTAAAATATTCGCTCTACAGCAGTAGGGAGCTAAGGGAGGTGTGTGCATATTTTATGAATAAGTTCAACAAATTCTGCCTATGCTGAAGGGGAAAGATGTCCTTGGTGAGAGGAGTGCTGGTGTTAGTTCGCTTCCAACAGTCCATTGCTAATTTAAGGTCCTCACCTAAATCATTCTGCACTCCCTTCTGAAATTTTTGACCCACCTGTCCACCCGCCAAGAAGGTCTGTTTCGTTCAGGATTTTGGTAGAATCCATGAAAAACCTTGATGCCTGCAGAGTCGATGCTAATGCTACCTACGTATCAGCTCGGTAGCTATGTATATATATATATATATATATATATATATATATATATATATATATATATATATATATATATATATATATATATATATATATATATATATATATATATATACATATATATATATATTTATATATATATATATATATATATATATATATATATATATATATATATATATATATATATATATATATATATATATATATATATATATATATATATGTATATTTATATATATATATATATATATATATATATATATATATATATATATTAATCAATTCTGTGTAAAACCCAAATATATATATATATATATATATATATATATATATATATATATATATATATATATATATATATATATATATATATATATATATATATATATATATATATATATATATATATATATATTTATATATATTTGGGTTTTACACAGAATCGATTTAGATATTGCCTAGTTATTATAGCAATAATATAATTAATTAAAGTTATAGATGAGGGTAATAGCCATTCAGTCTATAAAATCAATTTAAATGTTATTTATTATATATGGTACCATTAAGGAAGTTGAGATTGGTTTTGGAAGTTTAATTATTAAAAAACAATAAGTCTTAGACTAAAAGTATAATTAGTTATAAAATTAAAATTATATTTCTTTATTATAACCAATAAGAATTCTTAATAAGTAACCTTTCATTTTTCAAAAAGGTGCGGACCAAAAGAGCGGAAACTTTTTTTGATCCGCACGTGCAAGTCCGCTAATTTCCTGACGTCTCCGCACCTCCGCTAGTCCGCACCTATTCTGGTAGTCCGCTCGGAGCGGACTAGCGGACTAAAGAGCGGAAGAACTTACACCTTTGATATATATATATATATATATATATATATATATATATATATATATATATATATATATATATATATATATATATATATATATATATATATAAATACATATATATATCTATAAATATATACTTAAATATATATATATATATATATATATAATATATATATATATATATATATATATATATATATATATATATATATATATATATATATATATATATATATATATATATATATATATTTATATATCTTTCTTTATGTATATATATATATCTGTGTAGAGATATATATATATATATATATATATATATATAATATATATATATATATATATATATATATATATATATATATATATATATAATATATATATATGTATATATATATATATATATATATATATATATATATGTAATAACCAAATAATATATGTATATATATATATTTGTAAGAATATCCAACGTCTAGAAGAAATTCAAAAATTATTTCTATAACTAATAATATATATATATATATATATATATCTATATATAATATATGTAATATATATATATATATATAATATATATATATATATATATATATATATATATATATATATATATATATATATAACTATTTTAAAAAAATATTTATTTATACTCTATATATATATATATATATATATATATATATATATATATATATATATATATATATATATATATATATATATATATATATATATATATATATATATATATATATGTAAGGGAGAGTAATTCCAGGATCACCAATATTTGTAGAATGGTCTAGAAATACGGATGACCCTTATACAAATATAAAGGTAAATAAGAATTCATTTGTATATCATTTTTGCTTATTTTCAATTAACTTTTCTTTATGCTTTTTTTTTTTTTTTTAGTTTATCTTTCTTTTGCTTTAATTATTTTAACTTTTTTTTTGTTTTTATTTTGACTTTCAATTTCGGATCATGTTCATTATCTGTGACTAATGTAGCCGAAGACAATTTTTTTTCATAATTTACGTTATCGAACAAAATGTCCAACTGGGCGCATAGCGAAAAAAGTTTAATTTTTTTTCTATACATTTATGTAACTTTATAGAGCATTTTTAGTTGTGAATTTGTTTATTGAAACAATGGAAAGTGAAATAAATTATACACTAATACAAGTTTGGTTAGGTTGAGTAAGGTTAACTTAAGTTACGTTAGGTTACATAGATTTAAACTTATTGTTTTAATATTTTTAGATGTGTGAAGCTTTTTTATTACAATACAGTTTTATTTTGACTTTTATCAAATAAAAATGTCTTCGGAGCCATGCAATCGATATGAATAAAACTCACTCACGGATAGTAGACATGATCCTCAATTTCAATTTTATATTAAATTTTAATTTCAAAATTTAAATATTACCTATTTTATTTCTTTTCATTTAACTGTAACCTAAAAAAAAAATTTGTTTCTGTATTAATTTACCTTTTTTTTTGCTTTTACCATTTTTTCTGCTTTCATTCCAACTTACATCTTCTTCTGAATATACGAGTATTTTATATTATATTTATTGCTTTTAATGTAAGTTACAATTTCATTTATATTTATTTATAACTTACCTTTTCCTCCGCTGTTATCTTAACTTACAATTTCTTCCTTTTTAGCTTAATTATATTCTTCTGCTTTTATTTTAACTTACAATTTCTTCCATTGTTTAACTTACCTTTTCCTCTGCTTTTATTTTAACTTCAATTTCTTCTATTGCTCAACTAACCTTTTCCTCTGCTTTATTTTAACTTAATTTCTTATATTGTGTAACTTACCTTTTCCCCTGCCTATAATTTAACTTACAATTTCATCTTTTTTCAAACTTAACTTTACCTCGGCTTTTATTTTAACTTACAATTTCATATGCCTTTATTAAAACTTACCTTTTTTCTGCTTTTATTTTAATTTACAATTTCTTTAATTTTTTAAACTTTAATTTTTTAAGCTTTTATTTAACTTGCAATTTCTTTTGCTTTCACTTTAACTTACCTTTTCATCTGGTTTTATTTAAATTTTCATTCATTTCTTATTTTAACTTTTAATTCCAAAATTGATATATGGACTAAATTTTACCTTCTTCTTTTATTTTAAAAATTACTAGTACATTATTTACTATAATTTTAACTTAATATTTTCAGCTTTATTTTCTAAACACCATTATTTTAATTTACATTTTCTGCTTTAAATTTAATTTAACCTATTTCTTTAGTTATTTTTTCATTTAATTCCTTCATTACTTTTTAATATTTTTAATTCAATTCAGTGTTTTATGTTTGGCTTTTCAGATATTAAAATATTTATCAATCTCTTTGCAACTAAAATCTTAAAATTATTATTATTATTATTATTATTATTATTATTATTATTATTATTATTATTATTATTATTATTATTATTATTATTATTATTATTATTATTATTATTATTATTACTTTGAAAACACCGTATAATTAATAATTATTATCAAGATAATATATTAATTTTCATTTTTAGAAAGATAATAATCTTTGTATATATATATATATATATAATATATATATATATATATATATAATATATGTATATATATAATAATATAAATATATATATATATATATATATATATATATATATATATATATATATATATATA
Organism: Trachelipus rathkii; assembly: GCA_015478945.1. NCBI lineage: Eukaryota > Metazoa > Arthropoda > Malacostraca > Isopoda > Trachelipodidae > Trachelipus > Trachelipus rathkii. The sequence continues at coordinate 16,138 of JABUQX010120207.1, read as the reverse complement.
TATATATATATATATATATATATATATATATATATATATATATATATATATATATATATATATATATAACTATATATATATATATATATTTATATATATATAATTTATATATATATGAATTATATATATATATATATATATATATATATATATATATATATATATATATATATATATATATATATATATATATATATATATATATATATATATATATATATATATATGACCTTATTAATTTTAGAGCCTATAGCCAATTTCAGTGAAACTTATTGAAAATGTCAGAAATTTGTTGTAATTAAGAAAAATCGTAATGAAAACCACTGAAAGTTCACCACCCCACAGACCCCCCCCCCCACCCCCCCCCCAACCCCCCCCCCAAAAAAAATAAAAAAACATTTTCAATCTTTGCAACAAGAAGATTCAGTTAAACTGCAACTTTCAAAATAACTTCTGCCAGAAATGTTTTTAATTAGAAAAAAAGTTGATAAAATTTACAGGAACCACGATTTCCTACTATAGCCCGCGACCCATTATGAAGTGGTGGTAAAATAATTAAATTTTGCTGAAACACTATGATAAGCCTATAAAAAAATTCAAATGAAAATGTATGTAGTATTAAGATTAGTTTTATATGCTGTGATGTTAAACATTTCATTGAAGTTTTATGAAGTTTTATGAAGTTTCATTTAAATAGGCAAAAGGCTTTATAGTATATATATATATATATATATATATATATATATATATATATATATATATATATATATATATATATATACTATATATATATATATATATATATATATATATATATATATATATATATATATATATATATATATATATATACTATATATACACTACTCGTCAAAATTGACGCACCACAAGGCACATGGTGAAAAGGGTAGAAAACGCGAAGACACTAATGGAAAATGGTGGATTCCTCCCCAGAACAGTAGGTTGATAGAGTGTGAGGCCAAGGTGCAGCCGAATGGTCTCGCAGTAGGGTTCGGAGGTTCGGCGCTGCAAGCACACAATGTTATTGTGGTTACGTGCGGCGACGTACACCGGGGTGTTAGTCTGTCTCAATGCCGTGTATGACCTTCTCTGGCACGGATATTGACTTGCCTGAGCA
>JABUQX010120207.1:0-10000 GCA_015478945.1 Trachelipus rathkii | reverse complement strand
CCTAGCTTTGGACTCAACCCTATCCAATAGAAGAGATTGGAGCCCAGACCCCCCAAATAATGAGAACAGTACTCCATATAAGGGAGAATAAGACCCTTATATATTGGAGCAGCTGTGCGAGGAAAAAAATTCCCCCAACCTGAACAGAACTCCCAGCTACTTTGAGGCCAACTTAGCAACCATTGAAATATGAGGTTTCCAAGACAATTTGTTGTTTATGTTAAGACCATGATTGTTTATGTTATTCACAGTAGAGACGTTAGAGCCGTCGAAAGATATAGGAAAGTTGGGAGGTGTTTTTGAGAGGGAGATGTAGAGAAGTGAGTTTTAAAGAGTTGAATTTTACAAGGTTGCAGTGACCTGGAAATCCATCAGATCGACAAGGATAAGAATCGGAAAGCTGGGACGAGGCAACTCTGAAGCAAGGGGAGCAGATTTATGAAGTGGTAGAAGGTGGAGGGGTTGGAGTCATCGGCATAAGAGTGAACATGAGTTGGAAGTACAGCTGAGGAGATCGTTGATGAAAAGTAGGAATAAAGTTGGAGATAGAACAGAATCTTGCGGAACACCACAATTAACAGGAAAGGAGGAAGAGGGCGCTCCATCAACGAGTGCTGATATGGAGCGATCGGAGAGAAAACTTAAGCAAAGAGAAGGAAGAAACCCAAAGGAAGGGAGCCTTTGGAGAGCAGTGACGCGTACCATACAAACCCAGTCAAAAGCTTTGGATATGTCCAAGCGCCACCACGCAAGACTCCCTATAAGGTCCCTAAGGGCAGAAGACCATAAATCAGTGAGATAGGAAAGTATGACCAGTTGACCTCGAGCGACGAAAGCCATACTGATGATCTGAAAGAAGGGAATGAGACTCCAGATGATCCAGGAAATGAGAGTTAAGAAGAGTTTCAAAGATTTTAGATAGAATACAAGTGAGAGCTATAGGGCGATAGTTAGAAGGATCAGAGCGGCTACCTTTTTTTCGGGATCGGTTAGACATATGCGCGCTTCCAGCACTGAGGAAAAGTATTAGTATTAAGACATAGAGAGTAGAGTTGAACGAGGACAGGCGCCAGCTCAGAAGCACACTCCCTCAAAACACGGGGAGGAATGCCATCCGGGCCACTAGCCTTCCTGACGTTCATAGATCTCAGGATCACAAGCACACGATCATGTGTAATCACAGGTAAAGACATGGGAAACCTGAGAGGAGAAGGAGTAGGAGGAGGGATGCCAGAATCGTCCAGGGTAGATTCACAGTGTTTCTTTCAGGCATACCTCCGGGGGGGCTTTGCCCCCCCGGAGACAGTCGAGTGCCCCCCCGGAGAAAATCGAGCATGAATTAATTTTTGCCGTAAATTACAAAATAAAGCAAATAAACATAAAAAGTATGTTTAAATCTATATTATCTAGCGATAAATAATAAAATCAGTCAGAATGCATGGAAACATGCTAGATATGGCCATAAAATAGCAAAGTTGTTAATTCTGACTTCTGAGAAAATGGATATTTCTAAAGAAATTTTTTTCGGAAAAGGTCCTATTAGTTAAGGAGTGGCTTAGTTAATATATATTTATTAGTGTTTATTTTTCTCATGATCTCATATATATATATATATATATATATATATATATATATATATATATATATATATATATATATATATATATATATATATATATATATATATATATATATATATGTGTGTGTGTGTGTGTGTGTGTGTGTGTCTATTTTTTTTTTTTTTTTTGTACCTCTTCTCTTTTCGGGATCATGAGGAAAACAATAGTCTCTTATTTCAGTAGCGCAGCAGCAGGACCTAGTAAAAAACTGAAAGAGGAAACGCCGCAAACGTATCAATTTTCACAAATTAAACCTATTGATTTAAAGAATGTTGAAAATAAATGTGCAGGATCATCCAGCTCACATTACGCCAAATTGTCTGACAAACAACGCTACTACGATAAACAATGGGAACAGAAATATAGTTGGCTGGCAAACAGGAAGAAAAAGGAGGCGCATTTTGTAAACTGTGCCAAAATTTCATGAAAAATTATGCAAATGTTCTACAAAAGAAAGGTGGGGTATTCATAACCGTTCCATTCACAACTTTCAAAAAAGCTTTAGGAAAAAATGGGAAATTAAAGAAGCATGAACACTCTTCAGCTCACACTATAAGTGTAGAAATGGAAAACCTCAGGAGACAGGCTATGAAGAAACCGATTCACGCTCAAATTGTTCAACAGAGTGAAAGTGAAAGAGACTTAAATAGGAAAGGTTTAAAAATACTTTTGCGAGGGTTGTATTTTTTGGTAAAGGAAGAAGTAGCTTACACTACTAAATATCAGAGTTTGATTGAAAGTATTTTGGACAAATTGAATGATGATTTTAAAACATGGTGTAAAGATCAGAGTGATAGGTCGAATTACAGCAGCAAGGACACTGCCGGTGAACTTCTGTTATGTATGGGCGAAGTTTTGAAGGATAAGTTGAAAAAAACATTGAAAAACATGTTTAGAGTAGTGGAGGATAAAAATCCCGTAGAAACGTTCTTGTCAATTGTTAAAATACCCAATGGAAAAGCAGAAAGTATTGCAAATGCTATTCATAAAGAGCTGACTGATCTTGATTTAAATTATGACAACATTATTACTTTTGAATTTGATGGTGCTTCTAATATAGCTGGAAAAGTTGGAGGTGTAAGAAAAAGGCTTTCAGAAGAGTCAAACAAAGAAGTTCTCTATATACACTGTAAAACACATATATTGTCCCTGGCAGCAGCCTCCTGCAGGAATAAAAATCAGAAGGTCAAAAGTTTTTTTTATATTTTGAAAGACATTTACAAACTGTTTAGCAAGTCGCCAAAAAAAAGAAAATATTTTGCATGATATTCAATCATTAATCAATGATCCAATCCTCAAGATTCCAGAATGCATTGAAGTGAGATGGTTATCTCATTATAAGATAGTGAATGCTGTCTTCAGGAGCTTAAAGTCAATTTTGATGGCTTGTGAAGCATATCCACAAAGAAGGGTTGAACCTTGCACATCACTTGCAGGGGCATCTTGCTGGAAATCAGAAATGAAAGTTTCCTTGTCACCTGTTATGTAATGAATGAACTCCTTAGTGCACTCTCTTATCTTAGCAATGCTTTGCAAAAGAAGGACTTTAGTATGACCAAAGTCATCTCCCTAATTACTGGAACAAAATTGCACCTGCAAAATATTGCAAATCAGTGTGGAGACGTCAATAGTGACTTACAAAAAAACGTTCGGTGTGAAATAATGGAGGAGTTTGCATCTGAAGTGCGCCTGATTGCTGATGAAGATAAGAAAAATGCATTTAAAGGGATGAAAATATACTGCGATAGTGTAATCAAAGAAATTGAAGAAAGGTTCAACGACAAATCAATTGATATAATGATATTTGCTAGTCACTTTGAGACGTTTCAGTCATCAACAAATTTACCGGATATTGAAGTTAGAAAATTTTGTGACAGATTTCCGATGTTTAATGCGGAAGGTGTACTAGCTCACCTGAAATCCTTCATTTTTTATATCAATTCCATGCTCGAAAGCGAAATATTTAAAGCAGATAAAAGCCCATTGTCGAAAATATTGGAAGCGGACGTGGGATATTGCGAGTTACAAAAGCTCTGTGAAATCTTTCTTGTCATTCCTGTAACGATAGCCTCGGTTAAAAGATCGTTCAGTACTATGAACCGAATACTAGTAAGACAAGAAATAGAATGCTGCCAGAAACCTTAATGCATTGTATGATGATAAGCATCGAGGGGTCTGAGAATCCAACTGAGGATTTTCTAAAAAAAAACAGTAGACTTGTATGCGACGAAGAAAACTCGTCGTATACGATTCCTTTAAACTTACTTCTTTAATACCCCTAACTTACTAAGTACTAACGTCGGGGATACGGCCTACAGAGTGTTATATATATATATATATATATATATATATATATATATATATATATATATATATATATATATATATATATATATATATATATATATATATATATATATAATTTATTTTACCAAAGATCTATTTCCTTATTTGAAAAGGTCATATTACTCATATATATATATTTTAAATATAATATTCTCTCATAATAATGTTTTCGTACCCTTATGTTATTTTATTTATTTAACTTCCCAATAAATTTCACAAATAGATTGCTATATTTTTGCAAGTAAAGATTTGGTTATATTTCGGATATTTACTATATCAGTAAGACAGTATCTAATAAGACTATAAGATTAGCTGACAAGTGACAAGAATATCATTATCCTTTATTTTTATGTAAATTATGTTATACTTATGTGCCCCCCCGAATCTCTGTAAATTCTCTGAAAGAAACACTGGGGTAGAATTAGATGAAAAAAGGAGGCCGAAGAGATTGGCCTTTTCAGAAGGAGAGTTAGCAACAGAACCGTCAGAGCGAATAAGAGGAGGAAAGGCAGATTTACAAAAGTTGTTAGAGATGTTTTTGGCAAGGGGCCAGAAATTTTTATCTGTAGGAGAACCAAGCAGGTTGTCGCACCTTCTTTTAGTGAAAGTGCGCTTAGCCTGTCGAATAGTATCCCTGCAACGATTCCGAGCAGAATGAAAATTAGTAAGAGTGATAGGAGAACGAGAGTTTTTCCATGCCCGATACGCAATGTCTCTCTCTCCTGAATGGCGCGAGAACAAGCTCCATCGAACCATGGATTTTGAGGAGAAAAAGATTTAGTTGAAGATGGAATGAACCTGCTCATCCCATCGGTGATTACGGCCCCCACCTTTTCAGCGGTGACCGAGGCATCCCCGGAGTCAAAGCAGGATTCATTCCAAGAGTAGTTAGCCAAAAAACAACGCAATTCCCCCCAATTAGCCCGATTAAAGTGCCAGAAATTACGTTTAGGGCATGGTGGAGCTGCTGGAGAGAAAGTGTTATAATTAAGAGCTACAAGATTGTGGTCAGAGTTACCAATAGGAGGAGAAATGGTGTATTTAAAACGAGAAGGAGTAGTGGTGAAACATAAGTCAAGCGTATTCAAGAATTGGTTAGGACGATCTGGAATATGTGTAGGTTCCTTAATTAACTGTTCCAGATCGTTGAGAATACTGAATGTTTTGGCCTCCTCCCCACCTGCATCAGTGTGAGAGGAGCCCAACCACTCAGTGTGGTGTACGTTGAAATCCCCTAAATAGAGCACCTCCAGCTTTGGATGGGAAGAAAGTAGCGTCTCATGAGAGTAGTACAGATAGTCAAAAAAAATCTGTTCCATTAGGGAGCAGTAGCAGAAACACAAGATAATGATAGTAGTAGGGAGAAAGATTTTTAGACACAGAACATCGAAGTTAGGTGACTCAAAATTCTCGAGACGTGTTACAGGAGTGTTTATGTTTATATAGGCACAGACACCACCATTTAGACGGAAATTATAGAAAAAGTTATAGTTAGAGATATTAAGTTTATTTGAAAAAGAATCCCTGGCCAGCTGGGTCTCAGACAATAATAAAATGTTAGGTTGAGAGTTAGAGAGGTGATATTCCACAGATTCGTGATTAGCACGCAGGCCGCGAACGTTAGCAAAGTCAATAGAAAACCCCCGCCTGCGCCCACCCCCACATCTACTTCGACCTGTCATTCGATCAGCCGCTCGCACAAACAAACGCACACAAGCTCTAATAGTTTAAAAATTTACACGTTTACTCAATCCACACACTCACACACACACACACACACACACACACACACACACACACACACACGCGCGCGAACAAAACACAATAACAAAAAAAAAGTTAGAAAAAAAAAAATAAAAAGTATCCCAAGGTGATGGTAAACTTGGGATATTTAGTTAAAACCTAAAAATAAACTTTACGTTTTTCAATGTCAATTAAAAGAAACACAAAAACAAAATTTTATAATATGTTAAATAATGTTTAAAAATTTGCACGTTTACTCAATCCACACACACACACACACACACACACACACACACACACACACACAAGCGATCGTGTACTAACAGTATAACTAAAACTAATGTTAGAAAAAAAATAAATAAATTAAAAGTATCCCAAGGTGATGGTAAACTTGGGATATTTAGTTAAAACCTAAAAATAAACTTTACGTTATCCAATATTAATTAAAAGAAACACAAAAACTAAAATCCTATAATATGTTAAATAATGTTTAAAAGAATATAAAAATCAAACTAAAACTTAGCTTAAGATTCCAGGATGGTAAAAGTTTCAATCACAAAAAGTAAACATTAAAATCACGTGGCAAACAATCAAAATAATTAAAACAAAAATGCCAAAATCGAAACAATGAAATTCAAATTAAAACTTAAAAGAACTTTTAAAAACTTAAAAAAGTTAAATTAATTCATTTAAAAAAAAAAGACACGAGAAGAACAAGTACGCACGACTTCACACCACAAGCGACAACTTATATATATGGCAGATGTAAAGGGACTAAGTGTTGAGTGCGCTAGGATCTTACATGAGGGTATGTTGTTACCCGTGTTAATGTATAGTAGTGGGACTATGGTCTGGAATAAGAGGAATAGATCTAAATTACAATGTGTTCAGATGGACAATCTTAGTGGCGTGTTATTTGTGAAAAGAAATGATAAATTGAAGGAATGAACAGTATTAAAGAGTGTTCTGGGGTGGTTTGAGGTAAACCTGGAATAAATGAAAGTACTTTGAGATGGTTTGGTCATGTGGAAAGGATGGATGACAGACGGTCGGTTAAACGGATATATAATGGTAAGTGTGTTGGGAATCGACCGGATGGGAGACAGAAGAAAAAGTGGAATGAGTCAGAAAGAATGCCTGGAAGAGAAATGTGAGGTTTAGCAGAGGCGAAGAAAGGTGCTCAGAATTGAATGGTGGGTTTGTGAGGGTATGGTTAGCCCTAGGCCGAGAATGAACCCCACATTGACGAGGGTCAATCGCGGTCCCGTGAAGCTCTAGGGTGGATTTTTCTGACTGCGACGAGTTCTCACTAATTGGTATAAAGGGGGCAGTAAGGCTGGGCTTTCTTTTCTACTTGCTTCATATTATTCTACTATTTTTATGTTTCCGGTATATGTTACGCACCTTGCCTCCAGTCTTGGGGAGATAAGATGGGTGGTGATGATGATGATGATGATATATATATATATATATATATATATATATATTCATATATAATATATATATATATATATATATATATATATATATATATATATACTATATATCTGAAGTTTTCATAAAGTACGTACTTAGTTTGTGCTTGATACCATGTACTTGTGCTTGAACAAATTCTAGGTACTTGTGCCAATACTTATACTTGAACAATTCAAAGGTACTTACTTGTACTTGTACTTGAAAAAATGTATAGGCAATATGATATATATATATATATATATATATATATATATATATATATATATATATATATATATATATATATAAGGACCTATGCGTATAATATATATATATATATATATATAATATAATATATATATATATATATATAACCTATATATATATATATTTATATATATGTAAAAATATATATATAAAACCAAAATATATATATATATATATATATATATATATATATATATATATATATATATATATATATATATATATATATATATATATATATATGGGATTATAGATATCTATATACGGTATATATATATATATATATATATATATATATATATATATATATATATATATATATATATATATATATATATATATATATATATATATATATATATATATATATATATATATATATATATATATATATATATATATATATATATATATATATATATATATATATATATATATATTCTGTATGTGGGGAGAGAATAATGTACGCAACATTTTCTCTTAGCGTGTATTGAAGGTCAGTTAAAGAAATTTCCACTGTGTGGTGGGAAATAATTTTCACAACGTATTTTCTGTGTATCAGAAGGCAAATAAAAAGAATATTCCTGAAGGATTTGTGGAACCCAGAAAAGAATACTGATTACTTTATATATATATATATATATATATATATATATATATATATATATATATATATATATATATATATATATATATATATATATATATATATATATATATAATATATTTTATATATTTTATATATGTATTTCTATATATATAGGGTTTACTTGCTAAGTTGGTGGCTTCTTTTGTGAGCAAGCACCCTATATAAGGATGGTGGTAATTTAAAGATCCATATTTTGAATGAGGTATTTATTCAACATAAGTAATATTCAATGAAAGTAAAAGTAACAAAAGTCCCTTCTGTTGAGATACTCTCTCTTCGTAGGCGAATTGGTAGTCACAGCCTTTCCAGCGCGTTTTCCACCCTTGCCTCTGACTCTTCGTTTTAGCGAAAATTTGTGATCGAAATTCAGAGTCGCAGCCCTTTCCTTGAAATTTACCTCTCTTGCCGGGAGGATTTCTGGAGAGAGTATCTTGAGTGAATTTATTTCTTCTGATTCTTATTGTTAATTTTATCTGACTGAAGAGTATCTCAACAGGACGGGTTTATATATTATTTCATTTCGACTTATGCTAAAATTTTGCTCGCGCAAATCTTAGCATAAGTACGAACATAAATTAAAATTTTACAAAGTTATAATGGAGTGCTACATTACTTCCCGCGCTAAACACGGAGTAGGTATGTTATAATAACTATACAAGAATAATAACTAAAATACATAAATGTCGTAAGAGTAGTTATCGCTTTGTAACATATATAATATGTCCGAAGACACAAGTAGACATAATAACATTTGAAGGCAAGCAAACTATACATGAAATGTAAGAATATTCAAAATACGAGCATAACTGGTTACATCCGAAGATCTAAACATATATATAAATATTTGAATACATAAAAATACAATAATGTTTTATATACAGAAAATAAAAGGTGCATTTAAACACAAGCATATTTGGTTATATCCGTTAGATATAAACAAACATACAAACATTTAAATGCATAAAAATACAAAAATGTTCATACATAATTATTGATATAAAACAATTGAATTATTCACAAGTTAAATAGGCCACATCGATCGAACCGTTGAATCCAAGGAAAGGTCCAGTATAAGGCGTTTCTAATGTATCCATGATTTGATCAATGCGCACGTAAATAGTTTTCAAAGTTGTAGTTACGAGAGAAACATTGCTTGACATATGTAGAGACGAAGTTGCTTGAATTTAGGTCCTTTTATTTGAAAAATTTCTTCATATATAAAAGGGAGCGGTCACAGAACCATTTAGAATTCGAAAAGGAATCAAAGTTCGTAGTGGAATCCAAAATTGAATTTATGCCCATAATCTAAACTTGAATGATGAAAGAAATCCATGCCGAAAAGGAAGTTTGCTATGTCTAGCGATGAATCCTCGAACTGTGATAGTTGTGAAAAGGTGAAGACCATAATCCAAAATTAGAAATGAAAATTGAAGTCCAGTATCGACAATGTTCGTTTGCTTGAGTCATTTTCTCCGAGTGTTCTGATTGGGAATTTTAGTATTATTTTAGTTTTTTCTTTTTCTTCATTTTGTGTTTTTCAGAAGGCGTTGATTAAAGTTCTGGGTGTTCTACTCCGGGTAAGTTGGTGGCTTCTTTTATGAGCAAGCACCCTATATAAGAGGATGGTAATTTAGAAATCCATATTTGAAATGATGTTTATTCAACATAAGTAAAATATGCAATTAAAGTAAAGTAATAATCCCTTCTGTTGAGATACTCTCTCTTCGTAGGCGAATTAGTAGTCACGGACTTTCCAGCGCGTTTACCACCCTTGCCTGACTCTTCTTTTTTGCGAAATTCGGAGTCGCAGACTTTTCCATAAATTTACCTCCCTTGCCGAAAGTTGTGTTTGAAGTTTGGAGGAGTTCTGGAGAGAGTATCTTCAGTGAGATTAATTTCTTCTGATTCTTAATAATTGCTC
>JABUQX010120205.1:0-10000 GCA_015478945.1 Trachelipus rathkii | reverse complement strand
ATAATAATAATAATAATAATAATAATAATAATAATAATAATAATAATAATAATAATAATAATAATAATAATAATAATAATAATAATAATAATAATAATAATAATAATAATAATAATAATAATAATAATAATTTATCTTGTCAAAGTTATTCATTGTTTTATTAATAACAATAAACATTGGAACGACAAATTACCAAGAAAGAGACAACGCAGTGTCCAAATATTGAGATAAGGAACATTCACAACGAAAATAAAAGTCTTGTGAAATGACTAAGATATTAGATGACTAGAGAAAGTCTTGAGAGATAACTCGAATATTAGATGACTAGAGAATGTATTGAGAGATGACTCAGATATAAGATGACTAGAGAAAGTATTGAGAGATGACTAAATAATGGATGACAAGATAAAGTATTGAGAGTTGACTCAATTCAGGTATTGTATGACTAAGGAAAGTCTTCAGAGATGACTCAGATATGAGATGACTATGTATATATATATATATTGATAGATATGAAATATAATAAAATATATATAACTACTATATACATAATCATGAAAAGATATGGAATGAAACATACTACTATTGCGTAATGAATACAGCTGCATATAACTCAATATGAATATATAATATTATGATATATATACGTATTAATATAGTATATATACTATATATATATAGTCATGATAAGCTTCAGATTTGATAATGAATCAAGTGCCAAATGTAAGTATGTAGGATATACGGTTTAATATTAAAAACTTGCAGAATAATAAGTAATAAAAACCTTTAACAAGTGAATAACTCTCTGTATTGATTTGAACGTAGGCATCAAACTCTAAAATAAAATGTAAGTTCAGATCTAAAAATAAAAAGTAAGTTCTGACCAAACTTGTATAACTAAACAAAGTGAAATAAAAATAGATTAAGTACGGGATGTTTAAGTATAAAATATGTAAGAGAAATTTGTTGATTCTTTAAAAAGTTTACGGATTCTTCATATAGTGCGAATTCTAAGTGAAATAGCACAATTATTTTCACCGCTTTAAAAAAAGAAAGTAAATTTATTCAAAATTTGGTAAAATATACTGATTTAAATTTTAATACCCATCACACGACACTACACACAAACCCCCCCAAACTGCACACTTCACACCACTACACACACTTCACAACTTACACAATCACATACTCACACATTCACAGCCAATTTAATTATAGAAATATTTAATCTGAGATAAGTATATGAATATTATATACTGTAGTATTTATATCAAGACATTATTATATAGTCAATTATTATATATCATGTAATATGTAATGACTATCAGATTACTATAGTATATCATATATAATACTATTATATACGTATATAGATAATAGATATATATATATATATATAGGTGTGATGAATGTAATATTAATATATAACTGTAAAAGGATGTTAATATATATATATGAATAGTAAATATACTATATATATATAATAAATATATTAGTAATATAAGTATACGTATTATATTATTATAGATGATATATAGTATATATACTATATATAATAATATGAATATTAAATAGTAAATATAAAATATAAGTATATCTATGTATTAAATTATATTACATTTGTAATAAATAAACACTATAAGTATTATTATATCATATATATTAAATATTTAATATATATAATATACTATTATATTACGGTAGTAACCTCTTCTCGTATATAATTAACCGTTACCCACCTTTTGGATTAAGATTCTAAACGATATTGATTTTGTCAATTTTAAAAACGCCAACAATTAGGGGTTAAATATTGTTGAGAATACCCTAAAGGTTGGTTTTGAAACCCTGTACCCTTATTTGAAATTAGTACTGCAAGATTTTTTTACCTTGTTCTGATACCAACGATTGAGCTTAAAGAAAAACCCTATTACTATGTAGAACCTTCTGAATACGAGCTTTTAGACCTCCCAAGACGGAGTTTAGACGTGTCTTAATGTGGGACATACTAACCTTCCGACGGGCTCTCCCCAGCTAAACTACTCTGAGTCGCAGGGCGAACACTGTGTAGGCAATTTGTTAAATCGGACTATGATTAGGGACTTGGATTTTCAAAAGATACTCTCTGTAGCAATAAAGAACGCGTACAAATATTTTGCAGTATAATGTATTATGTTACCGCTGATAGACACCGCCTCACTCCTTTTGAAGCTAAGCTTTTCAGAGTTTAAACAATTGATGGCGGTTCCTTTTAAGCGTTAATCGTTTGCGTACCCAAGACTGGGGTAACCTCTTGTGGTTACCACTCATGGTAAAGCGTTCAAACCCACTTTAGACCATTACAAATATTATATCGTATTCAATATAAAATATTATATATTATAATATTATATATAAATAATATAATTTCTATATATAGTATATATAATATATATATATAAATTATATATATATATATATATATTATATAATATATATATATATATTATATATATATATATATCACATCATATATATATATAGTATAATATATAATACTATAATATATATATATATATAAGTACCTATATATACTATATATACTACAGTTATATATAGTATATAATATATATATTATATTATATATATATATATATAATAAGATACTAGTATATAGGGGAAAGTGTCTATATTTAGAATATCATTGATATTATTTTCTGAAAAAATTTTATAGGTTCAAAAAAATTTCTAAGTTCCAGGGCAAAAGTTAGTTTAACTAAGTTTAAGAAAATTCTTTAGTATGGGAGCAAGCTTCTGGGTAATATTGCAAGATGTGTATAATGTGAAGGAATATCTTTACTTAAAAAACTTAACTTTAAACTTAAACTTTATTTAAAGGTGATAGGAAATTTTTTCTGAGTTTGTGCAGGAAATTTTTTTCTCAGAATAAATTATTTTCAATCAATTATTTTAAAAATATGCAGTTTATGAATGTGAGTATATATATAATATATAAATATTATACAAAATAACTTTTACTTATACTTATATATATATATAATATAGTATAAAATTATTGCAATATAAAAGATATATAAAAGTAAATAGTTATATTTATTTATATATATAAAATTAGCTTACTGCCAAGAAACAGTAAATAATATAGTATATTAGATATATATATTATTATACTATTATAAATAAGTATATAAAATAATATATATAAGTTACTTAATACTGCACCGAGAAAGTAATATATTATTATCATTTAATATTTTTTATTATTTTTAAATAGATCACAAATAATTTTTAGATGAAAATCGTTTAAATATTTTCGTTTCACTGTATATAAATTGTTGTTGTTACTAATTACAATCCTCAATGTCATTATATTTCGAAGTCTTTCCAGTCTTCCAGCTTTGTATGCCAAATTTTGCTAGGCAAAAAAAATTATAAACGACAGAATTATCATAACATTGGCTTCGGTTTAATAAACAAAGGTATTTTTCTATAATCAATAACAAAATATTTTTTAATATCTTTTTTTTTTAGATATAAAGCAAAACTATTTCTTTAAAAAAAATTTATATACTTAAATTATCTTTTGTTCGAATTTGAAATGCCTATAAAGAAAGAAAAAACCCTCATTCTTAGAAAAGCTCGAATCCCTATCTGCATACTAAATATATGTAATTCTCTTCACTGTTTGCTTAAACCTGATTTTAATGTTTAGAAGACGTCGCTTATTGGAAATGAATGAATCCTTGAAGTGTCCTCTTAACTTTGCGCGTGCTTGCATTGTAGAGATGCACATATGACAAAAAAGCCTATCGAATGTATCGATAGATCCATACTTTTTGAATTGTTGAATATTCCAGAACAATTCGATAATATAATCCATGCTCTAAAAAAACTATTGATTAATCTCGCAAGAAAACTATCAAATATATATATATAATATATTATAATATATAAAAAGTACTATAATATATGGTATTTTTAATGATGAATCATTAAAAATATATTTATAACTTACTTATATAACTATATAATATATTATATTATATATTATGTTATAGTTAATATATTTTCAATATATATATAGGCAGTGAGGCGATATTATTATAATAATAATATCTAATTATGATATTAATTATTATATTACTAACTTAATATTTATATATATAATATATACTTTCATATATATATAATTATAATTACATATTATATTAATATTAAATATTAGATTATAATTATTATATATATATGATAATATTATATATATATTTATTTTTTATCTTTATACTTATATAGATATATATATAGTAAGGGTTATATATATATATTAAAGTATAATATAGTTTATACATATATACTATATATACATTATATATATAGTATATTATTATAAGTATATATAACACTTATTAATAATAAATAATAAATAACATAATTAATAATAATAAAAATTAATCAATAATAATAAAATATAATATAATAATATATTAATAATAATGAACAATAAGTAATACTAACAAATATAAATTAATAAACTCTTTATTCTCGATTTGCAATTCGCTAACGAAATTTAGGAAAAGTGAAAGTTGCGTTCCATTTTGTCAAATTTAGCCTACAAATTTAGAAACAATACTAACACCAAAACTGTACAAGTGAACTATTTCTAAATTCAATTCTGTAAAGTAGCTACACAATATAATAATTAGATTGTCGGTTATAGTTGCTATTTCCGCGTGCATTATACCACTTCAATTTTAGGAAAAATGCTAACGTGAAAACAAAGTAATAGAAACAAGAGGCGGGTCCGTAGCAGGTCGTTTTGATTTGATGAATGCTTTTCATTCATGAAAATTAGCTTTAAAAAATTTCTGTAATTTCTTCCCACAATCGATAAACTCCCTCACAATAGTTTATAAACTCACTGCCATAAAAACCGATTTTGTGTTTTTTTTATTATTTTGTTTTATTCCACAAAATACCACGTCGCGTCCATCAGATACAAGCGGATCACAAAAATATTTTGCTTAAAACTACGTTTCGATTTATGCTCACGAATCGTGTGCTAAAACTGAGATTAGCATTCTATATCCGAGCGTTAGCACAATATAGCAAAATGAAAAACGGCTTAGTTTATGACATAAAAATATTGTTTATCTATAAATCAAAGAAAAGCATTTTCAGTAAAACTATCTAATCGTCGCCCCAAGTGAACTTTTTCTAACGAAATTTAGGAAAATGTTAAAATTGCCTTCCATTTTGTCAAATTTAGCACAAATTTAGGAATAAATGCTCACCAAACGTTAAGGAATTCCTATATTACTGTAAAGGGGAAATAGCAACCTAGCTTACAGAATTAAGGAAAATCTAACGCAACAAATTGTAACCACTCAACACGAGATCAGGTGGCGTTAGGTAGGTCGTTGATTTGTAATGAATGTTTCATTCATATGAAAATCTAGCTTTAATCTAATTTCTTTTATCAAATCGATAAACTCCATCCCAAATAGTTAGTTCAAGATTATAGTAATAAAAAACCTAATTTGTTATTTTATTATTGCTTTATTTTGTTTATTCCCAAAACCACGGTGCTCACAGACAGCTACTGATCAAAATAATTTGTAAACAAATCGATTCGATTATGCCCGATAATTATCGTGCTTAAAATTGGATTAGCATTTCTTATCGAGCAGTAACACAAATGCAAAATGGAAAAATGTCTATAAAATAGAATCCTTGATAATTAATCATGAAAAAAAAAAATTTGATTATCGCAATAAATAAAATAAAATGTTTATTGATCAGACACTCTGGGGAAAATGGAGGCTACAATATGCCTCGAAATCGTATAAGTAGATTAAAAGATATTGGCGTTTTAAGTTCTAAATTTTCTTTAAGTATTCCTACAAGTTAGTGCTCTATATTTATTTATAAATTTTAGATAATATTCTATTATTGATCCTAAAATATTTTTCTGAAAGAATATTCTAAGTTCAAAAAAATTATATATTCTAAGTTCAGAAAATTTTGTTATAATTTTTAAAATTAAGTATTTTTTAAGAAAAATTCTTTAGATGGGTAACAAGCTCTGGAATCTATGCTTATGAATACTTCCACTATAAAACAATTTTGGCTTAAAGGAACTTAATTTTATGAACTATGAAACATTTGTGATAACTTGTTTACCCAGTAGGCGATTGTCACCCCCGTTTTTATGAAAGAAAATCCACAGGACATACTCTAAAACAACATAAATAATAATAAAGAATAGCTGAAAACGTGAACAATTCGTCGCTAACATCACTTTAGAGGAAAAAAAAGTTACAGCCTCTCAAAGTTGGCGTCTATGACAGGATTTTAGATTTATGTTGATTATAAAAAAAAAGACCAATAAATTTTTTTTTTTGAAACATACTATAATATACTTTCTAAAAAAAATAATTGTACAGAATAGTGAAAACGAAAATAGGGCTGTACTCTATTAGGAAAAAAAGTTACAAGCCTCTGAAGGTTTTTAAAATTTTCTGCCCATTAGACTCTCTTTTATTTTAATTAAAAATTAATTCGGCTGATATTATAGATATGTTTTGTTATTAAAATAAACTAGATATCTTATAATACAACAGAAATAAATATACTCTCATAATATATATAACTAATATATATATATATATATATATAATATATCAATATATATACCGTGCTCCGTTTTAGGCCAATCCGAGTTTCAGGTTATCGATAAGATTTGTTAATTATCTCAACATAAGATTTTCTCTGTGCTATAATTATATACTATACTAACAATAAACTTATTCATAAACTCTTAGACTTAGAGGTCCATGAAATGAGAGCCTAAACCTGGACGATCCAATATTGAAAAGTCTATGGGATTTTAAACAAACTGTGCACTAGAGGCTGTAAACTTTTTTTCCGTTAAAGAGAGCTGACAATTTTTTAGTGTTTTCGTTTTCACTATTTCATTTATTTTTTAGATAGAGTCTAAATACTAGTATATTATAATTTACTGATATATACTATAGTATATTACACTTGTATTCTAGAATATTATATACCATATATTAAACTTCGTTGTCTATCATAGCTGTAGACCAGCCCTGCACCTCTTTAGGAGGGTCCGTGATCCGCGTATCACTCTAAATAACAATAAAAAGATAATAAAACATAATTAAAAAATAAAATTTTCCGCTCATTATATATTAGGCCTATATATAGGCATATATATAAGGTTAGATACGTACAGTATTTACTTAGAATACATATTATTCTAGAAAAGTTTTTAAATTATTCAAAAAAATGTTATTTTATGAAAAGGTACAAAATTTCCCTCAATAGAACTTCACTTTTTGAAAAATGTGATTTTTTATTTAACTTCGAGTATTAAATTAAAAAATTGTAGGATCGATTTTATAATTATTTTTTCACGTGGATTTTACATCTCAGGTATGTATTACGCTTAACTGGCGAAAGTAGAATTTTTGATCCAAGCAGTATTAGTTAGGCATAAAAAAACGGGGCCTAACTTTGTACCGATCACTCCCAGCCGTAAAATTGTACAATGGCGGTTGGCTCGGACCACCCATCGTTTTTCGTATTTTACGTTATTATGATTGACATTTTTATTACGCTATTATTAATTATATTTAAATGTGAATAAAAAAAAAATCTAAAAACAATATTAAAATTTTTTTAAAATAAAATATGAAATTTTAATAAAAAGAACTGTAAATAAACACTAAAAGTGTTATCAAAAATTATTTGGTCGCAGATAAAGAGGCTGTGAATCGGTACCACCTTTAATTTATATTCGTTATATTTTATATTGTATCATATATTGACTATTTTTTTTTAAATACTTATTACGAATTTTAATTTGATAATTCCAATATTAAATATATTATATAAGTTAAAAATATATAAATATAAAATGAATATACGTGAAAAGAGAATTTAAACAGCATGTCCGAGTCACCCCTCAGAGTGTCCGCTTCAACCTCCCTTCCAACTGATAACGGCTGACTCGGCGTTGATTTCAACTTTATATAACAACGTTTTAATTATTAGAATTACTATTATATATTTTTTTTTGTGTGGCTTATCTGAAGAGAGGCCGGTTGACAAAATAAATATAGAAAAATTATTACCAAAAAGTGCATTCCAGCGGAGAGTCGGGAGAACCAAGTTATACCTGAAAGTGCGTCCGCTATCACCTCGACCCGACGCTATACTATCCTGTGATTATCATAAAAATCAGGGGTGAAGCAACACACCTCTGGGTAACATTTAGCTACCAGAAGTTTTTTTGAACTTTGAAAATTTTTACACATGAAAATATTTAGCATCAAATACTTTAATATTTACCCAAATTTTTTTAAAGAGTTATTTCATGTTTATTTTACTTTTTAGTTAAATTTTAGTTAAATTTATTTTAATTATTATTTTTGTAGACTGGCATTGTTTGGACTTTTGAATCTTCAGTCTAGTTTTTGAGTAGTTTACTTTGAGCTGGAGTTTACCGTTAAGGTTAGGCTATCCTAGAAGTGTAAGGTTACTACATTCTTTATGATCAAGAAATACGGGACACAGCACACGCAAGCACAATCTATATATATATATATATCATATATATATTATTAATATTAAAATATAGATATAGTATGATCATACCTAATATATACAGATATATATATACCTAGTATATATAATATATTAATATTAATTATATATAATATTATATATTAATAATATATATACTATATATCATAGTATATATATATGGCTTCACAGACCATTCTGAAAGTCAAAAATGGCATGAATCTATTTAAAACTATACAGTCTTACAGGTGCGAAGATAAAAACATTTAATTTTAGATAAGAAAGCCAATTTTCATTAGATGAAACTTAAAAAAAAAATATTTACTCTGAAATATATAATATTATATATTATTATAAAACATAACCTTAAAATATTGAGTATCTAATCTTATTAGATCTGGCAAGCATATGCTCTCATCACACCTTCCATCCTGCAGTAATACAAGAGCAAGAGTTTTAATATGCTGTTATTTTGTATTATTTTGCATCTATGAGATAAAAATGTTATTTTTTTCTTTTTTCATTCCTTTTTAGGGGTTCGACCCGACGGAGGTACAGAGACTGACCACTGCACACCCCTATAGGTATATATATATTACTATTATAGAGCGGTGAGAAACCCTGACCTGTCCACTCTTGTTGTTATTTAACCCGTGCGGCGTATCCCTTAGTTTAAAAAATGAAATAAAATATCAACAATTTGGCCCTTGCGTGGGAATTCTATACTTCGAATCAGTTCATATTTCTTGAAAAATCCATTTTCATAGGTCTAAAACAAATCTATCTAGTGCAGAAAAATGATTAAGTTTAAAGATTTTTAAAGAAAAAATTTCCAGATTCAGTGACACAAAAATAAAAGAGGGCTTTCCACACTAGAAGCAATTTTCTTAAAAATCTTGACTTAACTTTTCTAAACTTAAATTTTTTGAACTTAGTAAAATAAGTTTTTTTCAAAAATTATGAACTATATCTATATATATTATATATCTTATTATTATTACCCCTTTGCCTTCGCTCCCTCGAAGTACTTCAAGTTCTTTGTCTCTCGAAAAAAACTAAATTATTCCAATAAATTTACTCATTTAAAATTATTTATAAATAAGCATTTATTATTTATTTAATTATCTTATATATTAATGTCTCCACTGCATAATAAATGCATATTTATTTATCGTAAGTTGGAATGAACTATTATAGTTTTATGTTACATACATCATGTGTTCTTTTGGGATGCTGAATATTTATTATATATATATTATATATATATATATATATATTAAATATATTATAATATATTAATTATAATATATAAAATATATATATTAATTATATATACATATTACATATAATATAATATATATCAAGTAAACGGAAATATATACCCAATTTCATATAC
>JABUQX010120204.1:0-24214 GCA_015478945.1 Trachelipus rathkii | reverse complement strand
TAATGCAACAGTAATAGTAATTTGAAAATAAAAATGAAAGATATCATTTTCTTCATATAAAAATTTCTTAATTTTATCTGCTTAAACAAACAAAAATGATTGATAACTTCCTTCGTTTATATGGCAAGCTACGATGAACAACTCATTAAAGGCTAGTCGGTTAGGCTTTCTTCTTCCTGTAGAATGTGGTGGAATAGAAGTAGTGTAGCCTTTCAGAGTTAGCAGAAAATATTTTTTGAAGTTCCCGTTTATATATATATATTATAATATATATATATATATATATATATATATATATATATATATATATATATAATAATATAATATATATATATATTATATATATATATATATATATAGTATATATATATATATACTATATATATATATATTTTTATATATATATATATATATATATATATATAATATATAATACTATATATAATATATATATTATATATATATATATATATATATATTATATAATATAGTAGTTTTGATATAGGTATATATAATATATATATAATTATAAGTGTGATAAATTATATATATATATTTAGTATTATTTTATATAGTATTTATATATATATTTTATATATATATATATATTATATATATATAAATTATATATATATATATATATATATATATATATATATATATATATATATATAATATATATATATATATAATATATATATATATAATATATATATATATATATACTATTATCGGGTTAGTGATATAGAATAGCATCTGCCAGGTCATCCATCATTTCCTCTTAGTTCTGATTTTATAAGCTGAGGATTCAGAAAAAGCCGTTTCAACGCGAATCTTTGGAGTAGGAGCAGTCGACCGCTTTTCGGACTAAGCTCTCAATATCTAGAAGCTTTTTCATTACTCATCTTCTGAGCTTCTGTGAAAATAGCGTGTAGGAGAGGGTATAATGGGATACTGTAGTTTCATTACTACAGAATGATGCTATGATGTTTTCCTTTTCTCTAGAACTTCCTTGCAACTCTTTAATACAAATGACCAAATTGCAAAGTGTAGATTAAGCTTTTGGTTGTTGATCTTCAGTTAAAGCTTACCCTTTAGATAGGATCAATATAAACAGGACAGGTAGTAGAATATCATTGTCAATGAGAGAAATTTCTCTTCATACCATGGAGTTTTTTATTTCTTCAGCATCTTAAATATAGATGGTATAGGGTTGAAGTGTTGAATTATATTAGATAAATTGCAAATTGAAACATAAAGGGCAGGTAAAAACTGCGAAGTGTGCCATTGCATTTTGAGATTGAAAGTCGCTAATCAGTGAACTTTCATGTATGTATATAGATGCACTCTGCATAGAAACACAATCACCAACTTGGTCAGTTCAAAATTTTCTGACTCCAACTCTACTATCTACCGACCCCGACTCCGACCTCTTGAAAATTACCGACTCCGTCTCCACCCTTTTCAAAATTAGCCGGACTCCGGACTCACCCTTCAAAATTATGCCGACTCCCCGACCCGACTCCACACCCTGGTAGACAGGAGGCGTCAGGGGTTCAACTCCCGAAATGTATTTAAGCGCGATTCAAAATTTTTAATTCCTTTAGTCTTAATAATAATAATAATAATAATAATAATAATAATAATAATAATAATAACAATAATAATAATAATAATAATAATAGTTAATCAATGAAAATGAAAAGTAGTTATTAATGGAAATGAGGAGACATGTTGTGTCCGTAACGATGTTCTTAGGTCAAGTTGGCTGTTCCTATACATGTATAAAATATTAGACCAGAGACTTAAATGTAAGGTTTCCAATTGCAGTATGATAGCAAATTGGCTAACCCTCAGTAAGGAATAATGATGCATGTATAAAGATTTAAAAGATAAGGAGGGAGCTGTAATCGTTGATGGGATGAGCAGGTTCATTCCTTCTTCAGCTAAATTTTCTTTCCTCATTCATTCCTTCTAAAACTAAATCTTTCTTTCCTCATTATCCATGGTTCGATCGTGCTTGTTCTCTGGCCAATCAAACTAGAGACAGAGACAGTTCGTATCGGGAGTGGAAAAATTCTCATTCTCCTATCACTCTTGCTAATTTTCATTCAGCTAGAAATCGTTGCAAGGGATAACTCTTCAACGAGCAAAGCTGGCTATCATCAAAGGAAAGTGCTGCTAACCTTCCTGGTTCTCCTACTGAACAAACTCTTTCATCTCTTTAATAACTTCTGTAAAATCTGCCTTTTCTCCTCTATTCGATTCTGATCAGTTGTGTTGCATAATTCTCCAAAACTTGAAAAGGCTAATCTCTTCGGCCCCTCGCTCAACTATATTCTCTATGTCTCAATACTGAGCACTTTCGCCTCCTCTCAGTGTTGCGAAGCTCGCACATGGTCCAAACCTTATTTCCGAAAAAAGGAAGGCCACTTCTGATCCTCTAACGTATCGCCCTGTAGCTCTTACTTGTATTCTATATCTAAGATCTTTGAAAACCCTTCTCAACTCTCACTGCTTAGATCATCTGGAAACTCACTACGATCGCCAGTACGGCTCTCGATTGCACGAAGTCTACTGAGCGATATACATTCCCTATCTAACCAATTTCATGAGTTTTTTCGCTCTTAGGACTATTGGGAGACTGGGTGGGCGGCTTGACATACCAAAGCATTTTTGACCGAGTATGGCACGCGTCACTGCTCTCCAAGCTCCCTCCTTTGGGTTTGCTACAGTTTGCTTACTTTAATCTACCTTTCTTTCAAATTGCTCAAAATCGTGGCTGTTGTTGATGGGCGACTTCTTCTTTTCTGTCAATAGTGGTGTTCCTCATGGTTTCGTCTTATCTCCTACTTTATTCCTACATTTCATTAATGATCTTTTCACCTGCACATCTTAAACTCTATCCACTCGTATTCCAATGATTCGACCCTTCATTCTTTAACTCATATTAATTCTACCCCCACTTTTACTTCTGGAATTGCCTCATCGTCTTAAATCTTTCCGCATTTTTATTCTCGCTGCATGGATAGAAAATAACTTTGTTGAAAATTCAATTCTTTAAAACCAACTTTTTACAAATCTCCTTCTCCAAAATACCTTTTAACTTTCCTGTCTCTTCGACGTTCTGTCGTCTCTCCTGTTGACAATATTAAACATCCTTGGCCTTTAAACATGAACAAAAAATGTCTTGGAAACCTCAAACATCACATGCTTATTCTAGGGCGCCCTCAAAGAACTGGAAGTTGTTTAGACTGTGAGACTTTCCTCCTTTGCTCAGTTGCTCCGCTATACAAAGGTCTCTTCCACCCATGTATGGAGTGCTCTCATATCTGAGGGGAGGAGGGCTCTGGTTTCACCCGGCTTTTGGACAGCGTCGAGTCAAAGGCAAAAAACTTATAAACTGTTCTTGTACTTTCCAGTTCACTTGACCCTCTATCTTTGCGAAGGGTGATGTTGGTGTTTTTATCTTCTATCCTATAGGTACCGCCAGCGGCGATGCTCGAGGAACTTTAATCACCGCGTACACCACCTTTACGACGCCTTTCGCTAGCCACAATAGTGCTGTATCTGCGCACCAGTATTGTGTTGACATTGGTAACTCCAGACTAGTTTGCTGTGGTGCTTCCTTTTTTCCCACTACCCCTGTTTTGTGGAATTCTCTTCCATCTTCTGAATTTCCTACTGAATTTAATCCCTCACTTTAAAGCTGGCGTCTGTGCTCATCTGCATAATCGCCACTAGAGGGGGAACTTTTGAGAGTACTACACCCCTCCTTGAATAAGGGCTCTGCCCGTGAGTGGTGGGGACAACTGTAAAAAAAATCGTTGAATGGGCAGATATGTGGCAAATGAACTGAATCTCCTATTCCCCCCATCCAAAACATCATTCAGATTATCCCAGAATATCGTACTCTTTTTCAACAGTACCCTCAGATGGATCATATTTCGCAACCACACAAACTTTGACCTTTTCAAACTTAAAGTTATAACCTTTAGACATTATAGTCACTCACACATACCCAAAAATCTTACATACTCTCTACCACAACCACCAAAATCAGAATTGCCAAATCCTTTCTATCCCCTTCTCATCCCTTTTCCACAGCAACTCAAACACATTTCACACCACACCACTCATTTTCACCGTTTCCGTTTCATCTTTGTTTCAGTCACAGCGAGCAAATCAAATTTGCCCTTTCTAAATACATCCATCACCTCTCTCCTCATCTCCTCAACATTTATTCCTCTGACATTTCATATACAGATACGATTCATACATTTTCGCCGAAGGCATAGAAGGGCGCTACGTGATCACGACCTTCTCCGAGGCATGCATTAGCATTCCTGGCAAAAGATAAGTGGTAGTAGGCAGCCAACCTAACTACCACCGTCCCTTAGTCGCTTTCTACGACATGCAGGACATAACGATGTAGGCAATTTTTTCTCCCTACACGTTCTATGATATAAAGGGATAGGATGTCTGTAAGATGTTGTCTAGAAGAGGGGTGTGGATATAAGTTTGTGTATATGATATGTTGTCTGGAGGATGATTAAAAGTTATGCAAGTAGCAAGAAACACCATAGCATCACTAAATGCTTAAAATCCAGCTCGCCGGACATGATGAACAATTCTGTTAAGCAAATTAATTAATTCTAAACAGTTGCAAACGAATAATTCTGCATCAAGTTCTTGTTCTCAGGGAGCCTCAGTTGGTTCTACCTTGGATGTCTCTTTTAGCAAGGCAAAAGATGCACAGAAAGCTGAAATAATGTGGAGTTTGACTGTTAATCAATCTCATATTTCCAATAGAGCTGCTGATTGTTGCCAAAAGCAATTTAGTAAGATGTTTCCTGATTCGCAGATAGCTCAGTCCTTTGGTGTGAGCAAAGATAAACTTTCCTATTTATGTGTATTTGGTTTAGCTCCTTACTTTACTAAAAAAAATGCGAGGTGTATTGAGAAATACTTCTTATATATCAATATCCTATGATGAGGCTTTAAATAAAATTGCACAAAGAACTCAAATGGATATACATGTGAGGTTTGAAGACTTAACTACGGGTCTCATAACCACTCGTTATCTTACTTCAGTTCCTTACCGACACTCAAGCTGAGAATCTTTTGGAAAATCTCAAGCAGGGGCTTGGGTCAGCTGTTGACATCATTAAAGTGACAAGTATTTCAATGGATGGACCTAATGTCAACTGAAAAATGTTGTCCTTTGTTGAAAGCAGAATTAAATACCTGTTCCGAAACTCCAAGATTGATTGAATTTGGTAGTTGCTCCTTGCATATTGTCCATGGAGCTCTCAAAACTGGTCATAAAGCTACAAAGTGGGATTTATTAGAATACTTAAGGGCTTCTTATTATTTATTTAACAGATTTTCCAACTAGAAGGGGAACATTCATGAAAATAACAGGCTCTGAAGAGTTTCTTGCTAAATTTTGTTTGACAAGATGGGTTGAAAATGTAAATGCCACAACAACAGCCATTCAATTGCTTCCAAGACTTCGAAAGTACGTGGAAGAAGTTGGAGAATTGAAAAATTCAAAAGGGTGCGAAAGGTGAAAATCATATTTAAAAGGATCCCTTATACATGCAAAGTTGGTTGTTTTCCAAGCAGTAGCTCGTCAGTTGGGAAAGGATTCTATTGAAGTGTTCAAACATGTAGAACCATGACGCCCTTCTGTTATGATGGATCTCAGTCCACTTAGTTAGAAACTTTAATGAAGGCGAATTTTAAAACCGGCATTATTGTTCAGACGTCAAGTTTTAATGAAAATTAACTTTAAAGATAAAAAAATTTCATTAATGCAGAAAATATGAACCTGAATCATACAGCAAAAGAGGGAATTAGGAATGCACCTCGAAGGCTGCAAACTCCAGAAATTTTAAAATTTAGAGAAGATTTGTTATTCTTGCAAGTACTTATCCAGAAGTTAGTAGAAAGAAGTCCTCTTAAATATTCCATCACAAAGGCATTAAGTTGTTTGTCACCGAAGGTAATGCTTTCTAATAACTGAAAGAATTAATATGTATGTTGAAAAATTCATTGATATCAAGCAAATTGATGGTTCGACGGCTGATATAATCAAAGAGGATTATGAACTCTTGATATCTAATTCCTATGTCCTTGAACTTCTGAAAAATTTTGATGAGAAGAAGATAGACTCGATCAACTTTTCATTGAAATTTTTTAAAATGTAAACGTTCAAAAAGAAACAAAAAAGTTTGTAACACTGATTCTTTCTTTATTTCATGGGAATGCTTCTGTAGAGAGAGGTTTCTCGACAAACAAACACTGTCTACAAGAAAATTTGCGTGAAGAGTCACTTGTTGCTAAAAGAGTTATTGCTGAAGAAATGAAAAATACTGGAGGGGTTGATTATTGTATTACAAATGAGATGATGCCATACTGCCGCATTGTTTCTTCAGAGTATAAGGCATATTTAAAAAAAAACTATCTGCCAAAGAAGCGGAAACTCTGGAAGGTACAAAAAAAAGGAAATTAGCAGCTGAGATTAAAGAGGCTGAAGAAGTTAAGAGAAATATTTTCCAAAGAGACTGAAAAACTTCATATTTTAGAAAGAGAAAATAAGCTTTTCTTAAACAGTCATAAAACTTTTTTTTTTTAGATTAATTACTTTATTTAGTAGTTTAGTTTAGAATTAAATAATTTTATTTGTTTTAAAGAAAAGGAAAAATATTTTTATTTTATTTTAGAGAAAAGAAAATGTGCAAATGTTTTTATATTTTTGTTACCTGTTTTTGTAATTTTATTTTAATAAAGTAAAAGAAAAGGGAAAAAATTGAAAACAAAAAACAGGACCTGGTAAAACATATTGGCAGAATTTAGAAAATTAATGATTGTGTCATAACTGAGCTATATAAATAATTTGGAAGTCTGTTTTTAAAAATTTCAATGCAAATATAAATTTCCCTTATAAAATGTCAAATTGTATGATGTCATTTAAATTTGTGAAAGCTGGCCAAGAAAATTTGTTTACTGGGATGGTTAGAGGGTGGGCTCTGATGGTTTTCATTTTTTCATCTTTCCATATTGATAACAAAGATAAAATGATGTTTTTTATCATTTATTTTAGTCCAGGAAAAATTTTGGAAGAACAGGGAAAAAACGGAAAACACAGGGAAAAACCACAGGAATTTGAATAGTTTCAACTTGGTATACACTTGTATAATATATATATATATATTATATATAATATATTATATATATATATATATATATATATATATATAATATATTTGCAAAGTTTTCATAAAGTACTTGTACTTGCACTTGAAGCAAATTATAGAGTATTTGTACTTGAAACAATTCTAGATACTTGTACTTGGACAAAAATGTACTTGAACCAAGCCTGATATATATTATATATATATATATATATATATATATATATATATATATATATATATATAATATATATATATATATATATAATATATATATATATATATATTAAGATATATAATAATATATATATATATATAATATATATATTTATATATATATATATATATATATACGTATATATATAAATATATATTATATATATATATATTATATATCATATAATATATATATATATATATATATATATTAATATAATATATATATATACCTTATATATAATATTTATATATATAATACAGAAAAATGCCAGAAAATCCTGGCTGAACATGTAAAAGCCTGTATCAAATTCAAAATCAAATGTTGAGAAAGAAGAGGGTAAAAAGTAAAACAGAGGAAGAACAGAATGGAAAGTATGACCAGACCAATGAAAAGAATAACTAATAGTAATATCAACATACTGCGCAGATTATTATAGTTATTATTATTATTATTCATTAATATTGTCTGAAACATGGTTTATCAAGGACTATTCTAGAATAAAAAAGTTAAAAGTACTGTTACCTTCATGTGACCACAAGTTATTTTTCACTTTAAGTAAAAAATAAAATAATGCCTGGTCTTCTGTGGTTACTATATTTTTTTAAATCTAACAGAATAGAATCAAACTTTTTAATCTATGTTGCCTTCAAGTTGTGAGCCTACGCTGCATATTTTATTCACATTTCGTATCGTGAAATAGGGAGATATGAAATCATTAAAGGGATTACCTTACCAATCAAACAATCAGCCAATTTAAAGTTTACTTTAAAAAAATCTATGCTACATGGATTAGATAGGAATATACCTTTAATAACCTGACAATGTGAAACCACAACAGTAGCTGATTAAATGAATCATAATAATAATAATAATAATAATGAATAATTCTCATTTAGTGCATGTACGCTGGGCAGTGGGAAGGCATTAATAAAATGGGCATTTGTCCATTTCATAAATGCCTGCCCAAAAACTGGGCTTTATTTATAAAATTATCAGTAAAGGATGGATTATTGACAGCATTTATAAAAAAAAACATTCAAAGAATAGTTATTTCATTTTTCGCATTTGTATTTATGTATTGTATTAATATATCATCATCATTACTGCCATTATCACCCACCTCTCTCTCTCCCCCCCAAGACTCAGGCGGGTAAGGATGCGCAACAGCACCGCGAAAACAGACAAAGTAGTAGAAGATATTGACGCAAGTCAAAAAAAAAAAAAGCCGATCCTTACCTGGCTTCCTTTACTACTTGTTTAGTGTAGAACTCGTCGCAAGTCAGGAAATATCCACCCTAGAACACAGGACCGCGGCCAGACCCTCCACCATAGGGGCGCACACTCTCTTTTAGTCTCAATGTGGGCTGCTCGATGCCCCTTGGCTCAGGTGCGGCCAAACCATACCCCCCACACAAAAACCCCTCCATTCACTGACCCTATTGATGAACCTTCTTCTCGTGCCCCTGCCAAAACCGTACAATTTCTCTACTCCAGACATTCCATTTACTGAGCTCAATCCCTACTGTTTGTCTTCTTCGGAACTCCCAGATGCGGTCGATTCCACTAGCACACTCACCATACAATATATACGCATTAAACCAAACTGACTCATCATCCATCCTTTCCAGATGACCAAACCATCTCAAACATACTTTCATTTATTCTCTCATTTACCCCTTTTTTCACACCACACAAGCCTCTAATACGTTCATTCCTCATTTTATCAATTCTTCTCACACCAAACAAGCCCCTGAGATTGTCCATTCTGAACACATTGTTACTTTAGATCTATAACCTCTTATTCCAGACCATAGTTTCACTACTATACATTAACACAGGTAACAACATACCCTTATGTAAAACCCAAGCGCAATCAAGACTGTCGCTTTACATCCACCAATGATTTAATTGCACCAGCAACCTTCCTGCCATCACAACTTTCCTACTACACTCTGCTTCATCGGTTCCCTTCTAATCCAACGTATATCCTAAATATTTAAATTGTGTTGCAGTATCCAGCTGCTCACCATGCCAACATACCTAAAACACCTCACTCCACAACCATAATCTTACTCTATATCCTATGTGGGAGGAGAGTTGCACAGGGGATATATTTGGCAACAAGGGCCTGAGCGAAAGAAAAAGAGAAGATTAAACCCGGTTTCTATTCAAAACCCTCCTTTTGGTCTGTGTAAATATAAATATTAATATAGAACCTAGCTCTATACAGAAAAATAAAGAAATAATTAAATGGAATTTAATTTAAATGAAATTAACTAGATACCTTAAGAAAATGATGAAAGGATCTGAATCTGGTCAACTTTTCCTGACACCATCTTTCATCTACGCCAAAAAGAGCTATTGGTAGGCTATTCCAAACGCGGTTCTTCTGTCCAAGAACCTCAAGTAGTTCACACAAGGGCGCGTGTTGTTAGATAGATGAAAGTGACTTATGTGAGTGTTAAATTAATTAATATTTCTTTCAAAGGGTAAGAAAAGAAGTTTAGGATTTATGTTTTAATAACTGACTAATTTTAAACGTATATCCCGATAGCTATAATACTTTATAGGGATTTTATATACATACATACAAGAAAACAATAAGGACGAGACCTTATTGACATTAATACTAAGTAATTATGGTGTAATAAATGTATTGTAGTGTTGCTTATATACAAAAGTGTTTCAATAAGACTAGTTATAATGTGCTTATATACAAAAGTGTTAATATCTTATGAGATCAAAGGTTCCTTTAACTTAATTCTCAGTTTGCAATAATGCGAAACGTTATGGATATATTAGCAAATGCTCTTATATACATAAATCTAGGATTATAATTCACAGCCAAGTTAGTCACGAGTAAGTGCTAATGTTATAGCAATTTAACTATACTTTATAAACTAGTGTGCAAGACAAATATGGTTCTATTAAGAGACTACTTATTTAATCGCCAGATGTTAAACATGCTAGTACAAGCAATCTCATTTACAGGTAAGATCTAAACACTGAACTTAACTTTTAAATCAAAGTATAAAGTTTAATCCGTTCTCAAATTCCAAAAATCATTCAGTCTTCAAAATATCAATCTCACAAATGAATTCAGCCCAAAGCTGAAAAGGTAGTTGTTCCAGCCCAAAACTGAAGAGGGTAGCTCTTCCAATACTGAAATTCAGCCCAAAGCTGAAAGGGTAGCTCTTCCAATACTGAAATTCAGCCCAAAGCTGAAAAAGTAGTTGTTCCAGCCCAAAACTGAAGCCTAAATAAATGAAAACAAACTTAACATTGATATTCTTAAATTCCAGCATTTACTTTTAATTAAACAATTTCTTTAAATGCTTACCCCTGCTAATTATGATGCAATCAGAGGGGGTTTCCTATGGCATACACTATCTGCCTATTTTCTGATGTACACTGCATCAAGACTTCAAGAGTTCTAACAGGTTTGTGACTGTAACATAATATTACTTTGAAATTTCATGTTGTTTAAAAGTTAACTTAATTTAGGTAATTGAACAATATCTTAAACTTAGAATATCATTAATAATGCATATAGATTAATATTGAATACCAACTAACCTTTCAGAACAGATTAGTGGCTTGAACTGAACTGGACAATCAACGATACGATTCAAACAATGCTCCACAATTTAATAAGTATCCTCAGTGTGTTTTTTAGAAATGTTTACCATGAAACATACATTTATAAAATTAAACATTCATCAAATACTAATACTAATCTTTGCATTAACTGAAAAATAGGATAAATAAGTAGTACCCATATAATTTACACAGGTTGGCGATAAATGAAGTATAAGGATGAAAAATTTTAATAAAATAAAATGACTCTAATCACCAACTAATGAGATTATAACTCATAGATTCCTCTTTTGTAAGAATCAGAGTATTGACCAAATAGTCCCCCTCACATCCCCCCCCACTAAGTCTAAGCCCCCACCCCTCCATCTTTGAACAAGTTTAGGACAGATGTCCAAGGAGTGAGAAGCTCATGACCGCAAGGAAGGAAGAGGTTAAATGGCACTTTGGTCAATTGTTTGTTTAATCTCCTTTAATATAACTATACAAAACTTTATAGGACAAAAAAATTTTTTTTTTTTTAGCTCAACAAAAAATTTACTTTTAATTAAGAATAATAATTGCAAAAATAAAATTTCTCTTTCTTTTTTTTTTTTATAACAACATTCTTAACAGTTAATCATTAAATCTATGAGGTATACTATTAACGGACTATTAATGTAAGATATTTGAAGCAGCCAATGAAGATAAATCTTTATAGGCTGTTCTCTCTTCATTGATCACTTTTATCCATTGCTGGATAGCTTTATCTTTTTGTGCTTCTGACATTTGATCCCAGAATATGGAATTCATTACATATCGTGTGGCTGTGCGTTGTACATGCAACACCCGTGGATCAAGATATGTTTCAGGTTCTGACTGTTGAGAGGCAATAATACCATAACTTGCGTCAGAAGTAGGTTTAGTGTAATAACTATCATTACTGGCTACATTACCATAATAAGAAGAAGATGAACTATAATTACTATAAGTGTGAGAAGCCGCATTACCATAATAAGGCACTTCAGCGGAAGTACTAGGAAGATTATAATTTAGAGGTGGATAAGCACTTTGATTATAATAAGTTGGTGGTTGAGGTGCAGAGAATCGATTTGTCTCATAAGCCTCATTGTAATTCTGATATCCAGAATAATCAGTACATGAATTAGAGGCAAAATTACCATCCCTTTTGGAAAGGTCATTGCAAGGATTAGGATAATCATAATGAGATTTAGTGGCCATAATACCTTTATCTCTTCTATTTACATATTTAGGAGTGTCTAACAGAGGTTTATTAAGTCGACCAATCCTGGAGTGAATATTCTTTGGTTTATAAGGCAAGAATCGAATTTGACTGGTCTCAACTGATATCAAATCTCCATATTTCCTCATGAATGCTCCCAAAAATTCTTTATTAGGGTGAACCCCATCAGGTATCAAAGAAGATCCCATCACTACACTTTCTCTATTAAGGAATTTTATATGTGGGCTTGTTTTATATCTTTCATCATCTTTCGCAAATCCATATGCAAAATCCATTACATCATTTCCCATGAGTGAGAATATTTTTCCCTGGCCATTCATACTGAGGATTCATAAGTTCTTCAAATTTGTTTAAACATACAATAGAATGTTCTCTCATTCTCTCTGGATCCAACACAGGATCTCCCTTACAATAGTCTGCATATGATTTTCCCCAATCTCCTACTATTCTTTTCTGATTATAGGAAGCCATGTCCTGTATGGGTGAAATAACCAAGAATACGTTTACTTTGGGATTTGCCTTCCTAGCTATTTGTGTGATCTCTGTCATTATCTTCGGTATCTCCTCTATACTAAAATCGGTTACAGGTTCAAATACTGTGGTCTTTTTCCTTTCCTGAGTCACTAATTCCTTTCTGGTCCATGCCATGGATGTGAGACTCCAAATCAACAAATTGCTCACCCCTGGAGACATTACTTTTTCCACTACAGTAGGGCAAGCAGAAATATGCCTCCCTGCGACAGAATCTACTCTTACAACGACTCCATGATCCTCACGCAAATACTTTTTTTGATTATGAAACAATGCTGCAATTGATGCACCTACTACAGCGAGTAAAGGCATTGTAACAATTTGTGTTGGGGCTTACAAAGGTAAAAAAAAAATGGGAGTTAAAGAGTACAGTATATATGTAACACCTATCACACTGTACCTGAAAATTAAAACATTACAATGATTAATAAATGACCTCATGAGAATGCATTACAAGAGTACATAAATGACATGTTTAAATCATGACGAAAAAATTATAAGCTCTCTGCGACCATTAAAACCTTTCTGTAGGAAAAAAAAATTTTATAATACTTTTATTAATAGTTTAATATGAATATGTTTATATTATTTGAAGAAAAATCTGTGGCTTCCATAATTTTACTCCCTTGCTGTATCATTAAATCATGGTGTCAATAAATTATAATAAAATAAAATAAAGAAAATAAAATAATTATTAAAGATAGATTATTAATATTATTAATATCAATACAAGGAACAAGGAATTGGATTAATGGCAATCAAAATCCTTGCACCAGGTCACCTGAGATCTTATACCTCTGAGTCCAGTAGATGTTGGCGTGTAATCCTCGAATTTACCTTACTACCAGATCCAAGAGAAGAAACAATGAACATCAATATCCTTCAACCGAAAAGATTAACTGTGAGGAAAAATTAAAATATTTTGTGTGTTCTCAACTGTTAATAATTTTGTCTTGAATACCAGCACGAAATTATTAATGGAGTTAAGAGATAATTCTATATAAAAAAACTCTATCACTGCTTCTAAAATGGTTATGCATGCCATGCTATAAATGAATTGCAATGTGTTAATTTCATGCAATTTCATGTTTAATTAAATATCCAAATAGATAGTCTAAAAATTCTTTTTCTAAATTCTCATTCTGCTCTACCTCCTAATATCAATTCTAGATTCTAATTATCAACTGCATCTATAGGTTCCTTTAGTCATGCTACTACTAAAGTATTATACTACATCTGCTACAACTTTCCCTTTGATGCATCCAAAATTAGCATTTTTTTTTTTTTTCTTTTCGGATTATTAAATTTATACTAACGTATGATATCATTTAGTTTTTTAAGACTTGAAAAGAGTTGAAAATGTTTTTCTGTTGGCTATATCGCCTTATTTTTTTTTTTTTAAATGTCTGTATTTTGGCTATATCGCCTTATTTGTTTTAAATATCTGTGTTTTGGCTATATCGCCTTATTTGTTTTACATGTCTGTATTTTGGCTATATTGCCTTATTGAGGTGAGTATATTCAAGTGGTTTCACCATTTTCTTTGGTGGTTGTATCTGCTATGGTGGACATTAAATAATTATAATGTATTCCACCTAAGCATTTCAAATAACATGCCTCATTCTTAAAGTTACCGCCGTGTATTATTGGACGATGGTTACTATAATATATGTACACTGGGGTCTTATATATTTCGCTAAAAGCCGTAATAACCTCAGGTATGGGTAATTGCCCTGGCAACTTTACTAATCGAAGCCGTTTTTGTGTCTGTTTCCCTAGCAATTTGTATTTGTGTGGATGTTTCTGCAGTTCTATCGCTATAGTGTCCCGTACTTCTAAATGTCTTTCTACCGAACTATATAAGAACATGGAGAAACACTTATACAACGAATCACCCCCCCCTGCTATTTCTATTTGGAAATAACCCTCAGGTATGAAATCAGATGTAGCCTGATCGGGTAGTGTATCTAAGTCGTCATTTGTTGGAGAACGAGAAAGAGCATCTGCGACCACATTTTGTTTACCAGATATGTGTCGGATTTCAAAGTCATATTCATCCAACTCCTCCATTGTGCAAGCTAACCTCCCATCCACAAGGCTCATATTTTGCAAATAGATTAAAGGCAGGTGGTCCGTATAAATGATAAATTTAATACCGCGAAGAAAAGGTCTGAGGGATTTAACAGCCCATCGCAGGGCAGTCAGTTCCTTATCGATGACACCATAGTTTCTTTGGGCCCCATTAAATGTCATCGAAATGAAAGCTATGGGCCTACGTTCCCCCTGTTGTTTTTGAGAAAGACAAGCACCAGCACCAATCTCAGAAGCATCAACGTGCAATTCAAGAGGTGACGCCTCCCTACTATAATTGGGAAATCCTAACAAGTGTGGATTAACGAGTGCTTGTTTGAGCTCCTCGAAAGCCTTTTGACACTCAGGGGTCCATTTTACGGTTTTTCCCCCTGTCTGACATGAAAGCGGTTTGCTTATTTGTGAACAGTGTGGGATATGTCTTCGATAGAAGTTCACCATTCCCAAAAATTGGCGAAGGTGTTTCACAGTGGTAGGGGTAGGAAATTCTAAAACTCCCTTAATGTTTTTCGATAAGGGAAGTATGCCCTTTTCAGATATGCGATGACCTAAAAATTCTACTTCAGTCCTACATAGGCGGGTTTTGCTAGGCTTCAATTTATACCCATTGCTTTCCAAGGCCGAGAGCACCTGATCCAAGGTATGTATATGTTCTTCTACAGTTTTACTAAGAATAATGATGTCATCCACATACACCATTACCTTAGACCATGGTAACCCAGTCAACGCGAGCATCATACCTCGCTGAAAAGTGGCTGGCCCGTTTTTCACTCCAAAAGGCATTTTTAAGTATTCGTACTGGCCGAAGGGGGTAGAAAATGCCGTTTTTTCAATACTATCAGGCTCCATATTGACCTGATAATACCCGCGAACTAAGTCAATAGTAGAAAAGTAAAAGTTCCCATGCATGTTATATATCGTATCAATTAAATTTGGCAACGGGAAAGAGTCTGTTTTTGTAACATTATTCAGCTTACGGTAGTCGATGCATAAACGTAATTTACCATCTGGCTTTCTGACCGGAACTACCGGGGCTGAATATGGTGATTTACTGGGCCTAATAATGTCCTGTGATAGTAATTCTTGGCATTGTTGCTCGATTTCTTGAGCTAGGGGTCCTTGGACTCGTCGTACGGGTAACCTAACCGGCCTTGAACTTTCTATTTCAATAGAGTGGGTGATGTTCTTGGCCACACCCACGTCGTGGTCGCCAAAACTTAAAGCGGCCCTATGCTTCAATAGTACTTCAACAAGATCTCGTTTCTGCTGTTCATTTATTGGAAGATCAGAAAAACCGAAATCTGCTTTTATTTTTTCTGGGGTCCAGGCTTCATTACCCTTTGGACTCTCATGGAGCTGTGGATTTATATTAAGATTTCGCACCCTTAAAGTATCCTCTTCCGTAAGAGGGCAAATATACCCTACAACAGTGTTTTTTCGTAAGAATTGAGTTCGATCCGAGTTATTTAAGAGCGCTACTTGACAGTTTGTTGATAAATCCAGTACTCCCGACACTGGGACGACAGTGTGGTTTTGTTTACCGTGAAACCCTACTATAGTTAAAAGAGGGTCTGAAGGTCCTTCCACATCAATTAACTTACAAGAGAACGGGGGAATACTAACCGAGTGCGTACTTATACATTTATAGAATGGGATCGAAAGACTTTCATCTCTAGCCACAATTTCCATTCCATTTCCCTTTCTGTGAATTAGTTCTCTTGTTGTGAGGTCCGGAAGGAGGTCATTTTCCTTTAAAGCTACAGCTCCCAAGACCATTGAAGCTGGCATTAATTCAGCAGGAATAATTAAAAAAATTATAGGCTTAGTCACAAAATTACTATCATGGAAATACAAAGGGGTTTCTATATAATACTTGACGGGAACTGTGTGATCCTTTACCAACCCAGTAACGGCTTTTATACCTATTTCTGACGAAAGCCTCATTAATCCATGCTTTAGATGATCGACAATTAAATCAGTACAGATTAAGCTTATTCCGGCTCCACTGTCGACCATACAACTGTCGAACCCACTACTATTCGGTTTGATAGCGACAGATATTATCAAAGGATCGGTGGAGGCCCTACAATTTACTGTCACAGTACGTAATCTATTATCTATTCCTGTGGATGCCACTTATTACTCGTTTCAGGCACTTCATCCCCACGTTTAAAACTTTCAGGCACATCATCCTTCCCCCTTTCATTGCCTATTGAGTCTATTACCGAGTCCAATCCCACGGGCTGACTCACGTCTGTGGGGACTAGTAGTTTACCGATTCCGGCTGCGATTCATCTAAACCCCTGCATTGACCTTCCTTATGTGGCTTTTGGCAATAATCGCAAGGATTCAGATATTTACGCTGTGGGCGAGGGCTTTCGCGCTTTTCGGGTGCGGAGGCTTGGGCTGCATTAGATCCGGGATTACTGCAAGACACCTTTTTAATAGCTCCCATGGGGTGATCGTTAGTGTTAGTGTTATCATTAGAAGGGGTAAATTCCTGACTACGAACATTATTCGATCTGGGGGGTGTTGTCTGAGGACATCTCATACCAGGGTGCGGTCCTTTACAAAAAGGACAATTTACTTTTGGTCTTTGGGGAGGTGAAGCAGCTGACTTATACGATCTACACTCAGCCCGTACATGACCTTTTTTCTTGCAATAGCTGCAGATGCCGAGATATTTGTAACATTCTCGCATCTGGTGGCCTATTCGTTCACAGTACTCGCAAATGAGCTGGTTTTTCTCAGCGGAATTGGGATGTGTTTGGGATTTTTTGTAATTTGGTGGGGAACCACGGCGACGGTTATCCTGATAATAACGAGATGTATTTGTTTTTTTGTTTGGACTGTGGGACTCCCGATGATATTCAATAGGTAGAGGCTGGCTACTTTTACCTTTGCCCTTACCCTTTAGAACATCCGTCCAACTAGGGGCTAAAGTATCTATCCTAATTACCGATTCGATGGTTTCATTCAGATCGTCCTTTGGATTATCATTTTTAGAATGCTGAATTGGTCTTTCCTTTTGATCATGGGACGATAACGATATTGAGTTAGGAAATTCGTTATTGTCTGTTTCAAGGGAATCCGCGAAACCTACTATTTTATGCCATGGAGTACGGCTTACTTTGTCAAGCTCCTGCATTTTAATGTATTTTCTAACACTTTTTTCGATATAGGGGGGAAGACTACATAAGAACGCGGTGCGAAGCGAATCATGCTCTCGCATATCCAAACCTCTATATGCGCGTCTGGCTAAACGTTCCAACCTGAGAGCGAACATTCTGATGCTTTCACCTCTTTCTCTACGTGCAGAATGGTAAGCTTGAAGCTTATATTCATTCTTTCTCTTTTCTTCTTCATCAAACCAACTAATAAGTGTGTCACGGACTGAGAAATAATCTCTATCATCTTTGACAAGTAACTTGTATAATTTAAGGAAACTGCCTTCAAGTTGTCGGCCTAATAACCGCAACCATTGATGAGGAGCACCAGGATAATGGAGAGAACAATAGGCTTCGAAGTCCGTTAGATAATGTATCAGATCCTGCTCCGCCTCATACTTAAACTTCCCCGGATCCACCACCTTTAACTTCTGTGAATTCCGGAGCAACTGTGACAAAAGGACAATAGCTTCTTCCAACATATCCAATCGTTGTTTAATTTGAGGACCTGTATACATAGATTGATCATCGTGACTGAAAAATCTCGGATCCCGCGGTTTAACTAAAGATCTAGTATTTGT
Organism: Trachelipus rathkii; assembly: GCA_015478945.1. Lineage (NCBI taxonomy): Eukaryota > Metazoa > Arthropoda > Malacostraca > Isopoda > Trachelipodidae > Trachelipus > Trachelipus rathkii. The sequence goes on along the minus strand of JABUQX010120204.1, from coordinate 5,588 downwards.
AGGATCTAACTGGGGATAAGAATTTTCTCGAGGGGTTTTTAGTAATTTATGCGTTCGATAGTTTAAATCGGTTTTGAAATTATCAGTGTTACCCGCAAGTTTTTTGTCTAAATTTAATAATCTTTGAGATTCGGTGTTAAATGCATCCTTTGTTTGAGTAGTTTGTGTAGTGTATTCCCTATCATTGTTTTTATTTGGCTTTGAATCCTTATAGATTTCCGCCTTTTGTATAAGCGTGTTTCGTGTACGAGTATTATCAACATACTGTGGTAACAACGGAAGTACTTGTGTATTATTTACATTGTCTTCATCTAGCAAAGAATCATTTATCTCTGATCGTGTTATTAGTGAATCGTCGCTTTTATCAAGTGTTTGATCTCTCGATTCATTTTCATCAAATGTTTGGCCTTGTTGGCTTAGTTTCTGAGTCATTTTTTGTTTTGTTTTATCTAATTTTGTGAATATTTTGGTCATTTCCTGAACGGAAAATATGTCATCCTGTGTTTCGACTCTACTGTCTGTGTTGTCTGTGTATGGTTCAAAATTATGACTTTCTTGTGAACCAATTTCAGTATTTAAATCTATAAGTGTGTCTTGTTTTACTACTTTTTTTTTCTTTCAACTCTTTATCCTGTTTAGCTAAAAACTCAGTAAGTAATCTTTGTTTGGAAGTTTGATAATCTCGTTTGTCTGACATGTTTGTTTTTAAGAAGAATGACTAAATGCTTTTACTATTTAAGGTATCAACGAAATTAAAAAAGAACCAATTAGGTTAAGAAGATGGTCAAATTGACTTGTCAATAAACGAGAAATTAAACGAAGAAAGGTATATAACAATGACAGTGTGACTTAAGGTCACAATCTATCTAGCGCACTCTTAGCGAACAAGAACTTAAGGTCCCTGTTCGGGCGCCAATTAATTTTATACTTATGTGGAGGAGAGTTGAACACGGGGTTATATTTGGCAACAATGGCCTGAGCAAAGAAAAAGAGAGATTAAACCCGGTTTCGTATTCAACCCTCCTTTGGTCTGTGTAAATATAAATATTAATATAGAACCTAGCTCTATACAGAAAAATAAAGAAATAATTAAATGGAATTTAATTTAAATGAAATTAACTAGATACCTTAAAGAAAATGATGAAAGGATCTAAATCTGGTCAACTTTTCCTGACACCATCTTTCATCTACGCCAAAAAGAGCTATTGGTAGGCTATTCCAAACGCGGTTCTTCTGTCCAAGAACCTCAAGTAGTTCACACAAGGGCGCGTGTTGTTAGATAGATGAAAGTGACTTATGTGAGTGTTAAATTAATTAATATTTCTTTCAAAGGGTAAGAAAAGAAGTTTAGGATTTATGTTTTAATAACTGACTAATTTTAAACGTATATCCCGATAGCTATAATACTTTATAGGGATTTTATATACATACATACAAGAAAACAATAAGGACGAGACCTTATTGACATTAATACTAAGTAATTATGGTGTAATAAATGTATTGTAGTGTTGCTTATATACAAAAGTGTTAATATCTTATGAGATCAAAGGTTCCTTTAACTTAATTCTCAGTTTGCAATAATGCGAAACGTTATGGATATATTAGCAAATGCTCTTATATACATAAATCTAGGATTATAATTCACAGCCAAGTTAGTCACGAGTAAGTGCTAATGTTATAGCAATTTAACTATACTTTATAAACTATTGTACAAAACAAATATGGTTCTATTAAGAGACTACTTATTTATTGCAAACTGAGAATTAAGTTAAAGGAACCTTTGATCTCATAAGATATTAACACTTTTGTATATAAGCAACACTACAATACATTTATTACACCATAATTACTTAGTATTAATGTCAATAAGGTCTCGTCCTTATTGTTTTCTTGTATGTATGTATATAAAATCCCTATAAAGTATTATAGCTATCGGGATATACGTTTAAAATTAGTCAGTTATTAAAACATAAATCCTAAACTTCTTTTCTTACCCTTTGAAAGAAATATTAATTAATTTAACACTCACATAAGTCACTTTCATCTATCTAACAACACGCGCCCTTGTGTGAACTACTTGAGGTTCTTGGACAGAAGAACCGCGTTTGGAATAGCCTACCAATAGCTCTTTTTGGCGTAGATGAAAGATGGTGTCAGGAAAAGTTGACCAGATTCAGATCCTTTCATCATTTTCTTAAGGTATCTAGTTAATTTCATTTAAATTAAATTCCATTTAATTATTTCTTTATTTTTCTGTATAGAGCTAGGTTCTATATTAATATTTATATTTACACAGACCAAAGGAGGGTTGAATACGAAACCGGGTTTAATCTCTCTTTTTCTTTGCTCAGGCCATTGTTGCCAAATATAACCCCGTGTTCAACTCTCCTCCACATAAGTATAAAAATTAATTGGCGCCCGAACAGGGACCTTAAGTTCTTGTTCGCTAAGAGTGCGCTAGATAGATTGTGACCTTAAGTCACACTGTCATTGTTATATACCTTTCTTCGTTTAATTTCTCGTTTATTGACAAGTCAATTTGACCATCTTCTTAACCTAATTGGTTCTTTTTTAATTTCGTTGATACCTTAAATAGTAAAAGCATTTAGTCATTCTTCTTAAAAACAAACATGTCAGACAAACGAGATTATCAAACTTCCAAACAAAGATTACTTACTGAGTTTTTAGCTAAACAGGATAAAGAGTTGAAAGAAAAAAAAGTAGTAAAACAAGACACACTTATAGATTTAAATACTGAAATTGGTTCACAAGAAAGTCATAATTTTGAACCATACACAGACAACACAGACAGTAGAGTCGAAACACAGGATGACATATTTTCCGTTCAGGAAATGACCAAAATATTCACAAAATTAGATAAAACAAAACAAAAAATGACTCAGAAACTAAGCCAACAAGGCCAAACATTTGATGAAAATGAATCGAGAGATCAAACACTTGATAAAAGCGACGATTCACTAATAACACGATCAGAGATAAATGATTCTTTGCTAGATGAAGACAATGTAAATAATACACAAGTACTTCCGTTGTTACCACAGTATGTTGATAATACTCGTACACGAAACACGCTTATACAAAAGGCGGAAATCTATAAGGATTCAAAGCCAAATAAAAACAATGATAGGGAATACACTACACAAACTACTCAAACAAAGGATGCATTTAACACCGAATCTCAAAGATTATTAAATTTAGACAAAAAACTTGCGGGTAACACTGATAATTTCAAAACCGATTTAAACTATCGAACGCATAAATTACTAAAAACCCCTCGAGAAAATTCTTACCCCCAGTTAGATCCTACAAATACTAGATCTTTAGTTAAACCGCGGGATCCGAGATATTTCAGTCACGATGATCAATCTATGTATACAGGACCTCAAATTAAACAACGATTGGATATGTTGGAAGAAGCTATTGTCCTTTTGTCACAGTTGCTCCGGAATTCACAGAAGTTAAAGGTGGTGGATCCGGGGAAGTTTAAGTATGAGGCGGAGCAGGATCTGATACATTATCTAACGGACTTCGAAGCCTATTGTTCTCTCCATTATCCTGGTGCTCCTCATCAATGGTTGCGGTTATTAGGCCGACAACTTGAAGGCAGTTTCCTTAAATTATACAAGTTACTTGTCAAAGATGATAGAGATTATTTCTCAGTCCGTGACACACTTATTAGTTGGTTTGATGAAGAAGAAAAGAGAAAGAATGAATATAAGCTTCAAGCTTACCATTCTGCACGTAGAGAAAGAGGTGAAAGCATCAGAATGTTCGCTCTCAGGTTGGAACGTTTAGCCAGACGCGCATATAGAGGTTTGGATATGCGAGAGCATGATTCGCTTCGCACCGCGTTCTTATGTAGTCTTCCCCCCTATATCGAAAAAAGTGTTAGAAAATACATTAAAATGCAGGAGCTTGACAAAGTAAGCCGTACTCCATGGCATAAAATAGTAGGTTTCGCGGATTCCCTTGAAACAGACAATAACGAATTTCCTAACTCAATATCGTTATCGTCCCATGATCAAAAGGAAAGACCAATTCAGCATTCTAAAAATGATAATCCAAAGGACGATCTGAATGAAACCATCGAATCGGTAATTAGGATAGATACTTTAGCCCCTAGTTGGACGGATGTTCTAAAGGGTAAGGGCAAAGGTAAAAGTAGCCAGCCTCTACCTATTGAATATCATCGGGAGTCCCACAGTCCAAACAAAAAAACAAATACATCTCGTTATTATCAGGATAACCGTCGCCGTGGTTCCCCACCAAATTACAAAAAATCCCAAACACATCCCAATTCCGCTGAGAAAAACCAGCTCATTTGCGAGTACTGTGAACGAATAGGCCACCAGATGCGAGAATGTTACAAATATCTCGGCATCTGCAGCTATTGCAAGAAAAAAGGTCATGTACGGGCTGAGTGTAGATCGTATAAGTCAGCTGCTTCACCTCCCCAAAGACCAAAAGTAAATTGTCCTTTTTGTAAAGGACCGCACCCTGGTATGAGATGTCCTCAGACAACACCCCCCAGATCGAATAATGTTCGTAGTCAGGAATTTACCCCTTCTAATGATAACACTAACACTAACGATCACCCCATGGGAGCTATTAAAAAGGTGTCTTGCAGTAATCCCGGATCTAATGCAGCCCAAGCCTCCGCACCCGAAAAGCGCGAAAGCCCTCGCCCACAGCGTAAATATCTGAATCCTTGCGATTATTGCCAAAAGCCACATAAGGAAGGTCAATGCAGGGGTTTAGATGAATCGCAGCCGGAATCGGTAAACTACTAGTCCCCACAGACGTGAGTCAGCCCGTGGGATTGGACTCAGTAATAGACTCAATAGGCAATGAAAGGGGGAAGGATGATGTGCCTGAAAGTTTTAAACTTGGGAAAAAAGACATGGCCGAGGAAGAAGTGGCATCCACAGGAATAGATAATAGATTACGTACTGTGACAGTAAATTGTAGGGCCTCCACCGATCCTTTGATAATATCTGTCGCTATCAAACCGAATAGTAGTGGGTTCGACAGTTGTATGGTCGACAGTGGAGCCGGAATAAGCTTAATCTGTACTGATTTAATTGTCGATCATCTAAAGCATGGATTAATGAGGCTTTCGTCAGAAATAGGTATAAAAGCCGTTACTGGGTTGGTAAAGGATCACACAGTTCCCGTCAAGTATTATATAGAAACCCCTTTGTATTTCCATGATAGTAATTTTGTGACTAAGCCTATAATTTTTTTAATTATTCCTGCTGAATTAATGCCAGCTTCAATGGTCTTGGGAGCTGTAGCTTTAAAGGAAAATGACCTCCTTCCGGACCTCACAACAAGAGAACTAATTCACAGAAAGGGAAATGGAATGGAAATTGTGGCTAGAGATGAAAGTCTTTCGATCCCATTCTATAAATGTATAAGTACGCACTCGGTTAGTATTCCCCCGTTCTCTTGTAAGTTAATTGATGTGGAAGGACCTTCAGACCCTCTTTTAACTATAGTAGGGTTTCACGGTAAACAAAACCACACTGTCGTCCCAGTGTCGGGAGTACTGGATTTATCAACAAACT
>JABUQX010120203.1:15000-25552 GCA_015478945.1 Trachelipus rathkii | reverse complement strand
ATGGTCTCCATAAAATAAGCAAGGCAAAGTTGTTAATTCTGGACTTCTCACAAATACTGGTATTGCTATAGAAATTTCTTCTTTCGAAAAGGTCCCTAGTTAAGGAGCCTTAGGTTAATATACTTTGTTTAGTAAGTTTTCATGATATATATATATATATATATATATATATATATATATATATATATATATATATATATAGGTATATATATATATATATATATATATATATAAAGATATATATATATATATATATATATATATATATATATATATATATATATATATATATATATATATATGTATATATAGCATATATATATATATATGTATATATATATATATATATATATATATATATATATATATATATATATATATATATATATACATTAAAGGAAACATCGTTAATGAGAAAGTTAACGTCGTTAATTGTTAATAAAAAATTAACAGCGTTAATCATTAAAGCGTTTATGGTAAAGAATGTGTAGCGGAAGTTAACGTTAATCGCTAACGTTAACCGTCTTTAATTTTTTTTTTTTACAGTTATCGCCACCACTCACCACGGGCATCCCATTCAAGGAGGGAATGTTGCACGCCAAAATTCATCCGCCAGCGCAAATTACGCAGATGAACATAGAGACGCAGGCTTTAAAGTGAGGGAGATTAAATTCAGCAGTAAGAGACACAGAAGATGAAAGAGTTCACAGAACAGTGGTGGAAGGGAAAGGAAACACCGCAGCAAACTAGCCTGAAGTTACCAATGCTCCACATTAAAACCGTGCGCAGATACAGCACCAATTGTGCTACTAGGGCGTCGTAGGTGGTACGTGAGTGGTAAGTTCTCTCGAACACCCGCTAAGCCGCTGTTGTAGTATCTACAGAAAAGAGATGAAGCACCTATGTAGCGTAGCAAAGGTTAATGTTAAAGTGTAATAGAAAATATAGAACAGTTTATAAGCCTTTGCCTTTGACTCCCTGACCCTGTCCAAAAGCTGGGTGAAACAAGAGCCCCCAGATATGAGAACAGTACCCAAATGCAAGGCCGGATGAGACCCTTGTATACCTGGAGTACTGAGAAGAGGAAAAAAAGTCTCTGCAGTCTAAACAGAACTCCCAGTTTTTTTGAGGCCGCCCTACCAGCAACTGTTGTGATGCAGGTCAAGACATTTTTTTACTATGTTAAGTAGCTAAGGATGTTTATATTGTCAACAGGGAGAGACGAAAGAACCGTCAAAAGAGCTAGGAAAGTTAGAAGGTATTTTAGAGAGGGAGATTTGTAGAAGTTAGTTTAAAGAATTGAATTTTCACAAGGTTGAGACGACCCCACCCGGTAATTCTATATCCAGATAGGCGAGAATAGAATCGGAAAGATTAAGACGAGAGGTAATCCTAGAAGTAAAAGATGGAAGAGATTTAAAACGAGTTGAAGAATGAAGGGTCGAGTCATCAGCATGTGAGTGATAGAGTTAGATGTGCAGGTGAGAAGATCATTAATGAAAAGTAGGAATAAAGTGGTAAACTTAGACCCGAGGAACTCCACTATTGACAGAAAAGAAGAAGTTTGCCCATCAACCAGTAGCCGATAAAAAAGTTTAAGGATCGAAAGAAAGCTAGACATGTTGAAGTTAAAGAGAAGGAGGAAACCCAGAGGAAGGGAGAAGCAGTGACATGTGCCATACCCGGTCAAATGCTTTTGATATGTCGCGCCACTACGCAAGTCTGCCAGTAGTAGTTCTAAGAGCGTGGAAAACCATAAATCGGTTAAATAGGGAGTATATCTCCAGTAGACTTTGAACACCAAAAGCCGTACTAGCGATCGGTAAGAAGGGAATGACAGATGGTCTAAGAAGCGAGAGTTGAGAAGGGTTTCCAAAGATCTTAGATAGAGAATGCAAGTGAGAGCTATGGGCGATAGTTAGAAGGATCAGAGCGGCTTCCCTTTTTTCGGAATAGCTCGACATGCTTGCTTCTAGTATTGGGTAAATGTGCTAGTATTAAGACCCAAAGAGTATAGAGGAATGTGGGTCGGCTCTCGTTCAGTAGGCGTTTTTTTTTTCAACCCTGTGTTAAACATTACTAAACTGGATAATAACCGAGTAAATATAAACACATTTGAGCCATTGAGAGGAGCGTTTGGAAAAAGAAAAAGTTTATCTCTTATCGAAATCGAATCTAATACAATTTAAAATCTGATAAGAAAATATTTTTATAAACTTTTTTGTAAATTAAGTTAACGGTTAACGGATGGAGAAAATTTAACTCGTTAATAGTCCGTTACTCCTTTTCGAAATTAAAGAAAGCGTTAAAAGTTAACGAAAATTAACGAGTTAATTAACGGATTAACGCTTTTAACGCGTTAATGTTCACCTTTGTATATATATATATATATATGCCATATATATATGAAAGTATATATGCAGGTGTATATATGAAAACAAAAATATTTCTATATATATATATATATATATAGTAAAGATATATATAGGTGTATATATATATATATATATATATAAAAGCAAAATAAAAGATGTTAAGTTTGAAAATTAATGCATAGAATCATGCGCGTAGCGTTTATAAGTGTAATATTTACCACAAAGGCACAAGGCTGGCAAGGGTAGTTTTCCCACTAATTTTCCCGAGAAAAACCTTGGGAAAACCGGGTAAAAAGTCACGAAAAACAAGAAACAAAAAAAACAAAAAAAAACAAAAGGATGCCATAAAAAAAAGTTTTGATTTTAATTATCAGTTATTTAAAAAATATATATACGTGCATACATATATATATATATATATATATATATATATATATATATATATATATATATATATATATATATATATATATATATATATGTGGTATATATATATATATATATATATATATATATATATATATATATATATATATATCTTCTTCTTCATCTACCTTTTTTTCCACAAAAGATTGGGTAGTAAGGTGCGTTACATGCATCGGAAAAGAAAAAGCAGTAGAAGAATATGATAAAAATCGAAGAAGCCCAGCCTTACCGCCCCTGTACCATTAATTAGTAAGCACTCGTCGCAATCAGGAAAATCCACCCTAGAGCATCACGGGACCGCGACGGGAACCCTCATTATGGTAAATCGTCAAGTGTAAAGTTCATCCCCATTTTTTAGCTTCAGTGGATGAAATTTTCAGGCAATATGTAATTATCTTTTACGATAATTTTTGGTGTATACTCAAAAGACATTTAAAAATTTTCGAAAATATTTTGAAAATTTTATCCCAAGAACAAATCAAAAACTAATGGATATAAAAAGAAATAATCTAAGTAAAAATGTGCATCTCCTCTGACCAAATAAGCTCTTGAAATTTCATCCACTTCGCCCGAATAGAAAAAAAAAAATTATCACAATTTTTCATTTCAAAATTCAAAAAGTGGGTTTGAAATTGGACAACGCTGAGCACAAAACTCAAAAATCGGAAAAGTACTTTAAAAAATTATTTGATATAATAATTATGCAGTATATGAGAATTATGCAATAATTTGGGAAAAAGCCCTGGAAGTTGATGATACGACGAATGTCAAAACATGAAAATTTGAAAATTTGAAAGAATGACTACAGACAGAAAAACAATTGAAATAAGACGTTTTAGAGGGAAAAAGCTACAGTTGTTTACATAGTCAAAATCGACTGAAAAGCCCGAATTTTATGTCCATTTTTAGGTGGGCTGAAAATGGACCCCCAAAAATAGGCCCCAAATTGGTTCTTGCCCTAAAAAAAGCAAGTGATAGGTCGAACTACAGCAGCAAGGACACTGCCGGTGAACTTCTGTTATGTATGGGCGAAGTTTTTAAAGATGAGTTGAAAACATTGAAAAACATGTTTATAGTGGAGGATAAAAATCCTGTAGAAACGTTCTTGTCAATTGTTAAAACCCCAATGGAAAAGCAGAAGGTATTGCAAATGCTATTCATAAAAGGAGCTGACTGATCCTGATTTAAATTATGACAACATTATTACTTTTGAATTTTGATGGTGCTTTAATATAGCTGGAAAAGTTGGAGGTAAAAAAGGTTTTCAGAAGAGGCAAACAAAGTTCTCTATATATACACTGTAAACACATATATTGTCCCTGGCAGCAGCCTCCTGCAGGAATAAAAAATAAGGTCAAAAGCTTTTTTTTATATTTTGAGTACATTTACAAACTGTTTAGCAAGTCGCCAAAAAAGAAAATATTTTGCATGATATTCAATCATTAATCAATGACGAATCCTCAAGATTCCAGAATGCATTGAAGTGAGATGGTTATCTCATTATAAGATAGTGAATGCTGTCTTAGGGCTTAAAGTTAATTTTGATGGCTTGTAGAAGCATATCCACACAAAGAAGGGATATACCTTGCATTACTTGCAGGGGGTATCTTGCTGGAAATCAGAAATGAAAAGTTTCCTTGTCACCTGTTATGTAAATGAATGAACTCCTTAGTGTATCTCTCTCTCTCTCTTTATCTTAGCAATGCTTGCAAAAGAAGGACTTAGTATGACCAAAGTCATCCCCCTAATTACTTCAAAATTGCACCTGGAAAATATTGCAAATCAGTGTGAGGACGTCAATGGTGATTTACAAAAACGTTCGGTGTGAAATAATGGAGGAGTTTGCAACTGAAGTGCGTCTGATTGCTGATGAAGATAAGAAAAATGCATTTAAAGGGATGAAAATATACTGCGATAGTGTAATCGAAAAAATTGAAGAAAGGTTCAACGACAAATCAATTGATATAATGATATTTGCTAGTCGCTTTCAGACGTTTCAGTCATTAACAAATTTACCGGATATATAAGTTACAAAATTTTGTGACAGATTTCCGATGTTTAATGCGGAAGGTGTACTAGCTGACCTGAAATCCTTAATTTTTTATATCAATTCCATGCTCGAAAGCGAAATATTTAAAGCAGATGAAAGCCCATTGTCGAAAATATTGGAAGCGGACGTGGGATATTGCGAGTTACAAAAGCTCTGTGAAATCTTTATTGTCATTCCTGTAACGATAGCCTCGGTTAAAAGATAGTTCAGTACTATGAACCGAATACTAAGACAAAAAATAGAATGCTGCCAGAAACCTTAATGCATTGTATGATGATAAGTATCGAGGGGTCTGAGAATCCAACTGAGGATTTTCTAAAAAAAAAACAGAAGACTTATATGCGACGAAGAAAACTCGTCTTATACGATTCCTTTAAATCTTACTTCTTTAATACCCCTAACTTACTAAGAACTAACGTCGGGGATACGGCTGAAAGATATATATAGAGTAGCATAGCAGCAGTATATATATATATATATATATATATATATAAATGTAAGGGTAAAATTAGATATATATATATATATATATATATATATATATATATATATATATATATATATATATATATATATATATATATATATATATATATATGTATATATATATAGCATATAGTATATATATATATATATATATAGCCTACGAGAGTATATATATATATATATATATATATATATATATATAATTTATTTTTACCAAAGATCTATTTCCTTATTTGAAAAGGTCATATTACTCATATATATATTTCTCTTAATTATAATATTCTCTCATAATAATGTTTTCGTACCCTTATATTTTATTATATTTATCTAACTTCCCAATGGGGACAAATAGATTAGCTATATTTTTGCAAGTTAACATTTGGTAAGATGTTTGATATTTATTATCAGTAAGACAAAGATCTAATAAGACTTTCAAACAGATTAGCAGACAAGAGACAAAGAATATTATTATCCCTTATTTTATGTAAATTATGTTATACTTATGCCCCCCGAATTCCCTTGGAAAGCCCCCCGAAGAAATTGTCTGAGAGAAACACTGGGTACGGTGTAATAAATGACATTATTTTTAAAATTGTGAAAACGGGGAAATATACTTGTGTGAAAAAGAAGTGTCATTCACGGTCTTTAATATTAATATAAAAATTTACAGTTAATAAAATAGAAACTACATTAACAACAAACGAAAAAATTATTTTACCATGTCTCACCTTCATATATATATATAGTATATATATATATATATATATATATATATATATATATATATATATATATATATATATATATATATATATATATATATATATATATATATATAAGGAAATATATATATGGAGAGTGTGTGTATATATATAAAAGAGAGATATAGTAGTATATATATATATATAAGTATATATATATATATATACATATATATATATATATATATATATAGTATATATATATATATATATATATATATATATATATTACTTTTTAAAATGAAAATTTTGTTTCTTCTAAATTTGAAAGGAGAATTGTGCGATTCCTTTGAATTTTGGCTGGTATTAACAATCGAAATTACGTTCTCTCTAAAAGGGGAATTGTAGAATATTTATAATTGCAAAACTACAAAATTTAAATTACACTTCAAATGTTCAAAAATACGTTCAATTTGTTGAAACAATTCTTGAATCATAAGGACTGAAAATAATGCAAACAAAATTGGATTCTTCATCCACTTGCTTCTTCACAAAAGAAATTTATCTGAAAATTGTGTTATCTTGCCTAGGAAATCGATAAATCACTTTTTAAAATTATCAAAATCATATATAAAAGAAAGTGTTCAAGTGTACTTATGTATATATATATATATATATATATATAAGCAGCAGCATATATATATATATATATATATATAAAAGCATATATATACATATATGTATATATGAGATATATATATATATATATATATGTAGCAGCAGTATATATATATATATATAGCAAAGGGGGAAATTAAGATATAGTATATATATATATATATATATATATATATATATATATATATATATATATATATATATATATATATATATATATATATATATATATATATATATATATATATTGTAAATATATATATATATATATATATATATATATATATATATTGTAAATATCTACTTTTTCTTTTTTCGAACTTTAATAAAGATTGAATGAAACTCATTGATATTTCTTTTTCAATCCTTAACTTAACTTTAAGTTATTTGTAAAACTCGTTCTCAATGTTTTTTATAAATATTAAATTATAGGAAACCTTTTAATAAATTATTCATTAAAATAAAGTATAAAATTGCTTAAATAAATGTTCAGTAGGATAAATTTGCAATTAAAGGATTAAAGAATATGAGTGTGGGCAAATTCTTCTTTTGAAATCATTAGTATCTCCCATTTATTTCTTTATGCAATTTCGACAATGTATTTTATAAAGTCCTGCATTATCATTTTCCATTTTAATAACAGGATTGAAAATTTTCTTCAAAGTGAAATGAACTGATGGCATCAAGTTTACATTTTATGGAACAATCCTTCTTGACTAAGAATCCAAATTTCCTGGATATATTAAAATGTTATCCATTTTGAAGGACTTGGAGTCATTAAGATTATAAAACATTTTCTTTCCAAAATCATTGTTTTATTTATGACATCTTCATATTTTAAACTTTTTATAAACCTTTTAAATATATTTTACTTCCTTTACTAAAAATTGAAGTATTTGGAAATGAGAATGCCTTAATTGATTCATTTGGCTGTCTTATTAAAAAAAAAGATTATAAAACATATGCTTCAGAGATCCTTTCACAAAGTTATTATAGGTGACGAAACCACAGATATATACCACAAATAGAACAGTTTCCATTGTGCCTCAGCTATATTACAAAAACAAAGCATGAAGGAGCCTCGTCCATGAGAAGTTAATTCATAGGTTTCCCAGTTATTTTAAAGGAATCCTTTAACAAAGCAAGTACACTTGTGTACGCTATTGCTTAAAATTTGGTGCATCTCTGACACATTTAAAGTTCAAATTGTAAGAGATATATATGATGAGTGTAAATCAGAGACATGCACATTTTTTCGAGTCAGTGCAAAGCGGACCTCCGTTTTAGCGCAAAAAATTAAAGAATTGAAAAAAGATTGTGAGAATACGAGAATGAAAATGCTCTCTGAAATAAGATAGTGCGATAAGCTTGAGGCTTTGCTACTAATTAAATAAATACTTATAACAATAGTGGCAGTTCTGGAGCATAGCATTCAATTGTCATGTGAACATTCAAAAAGAGTATTATTAATTTTAAATTGCATGGAACGAAATCATTCATTGCAGCTCTGGTTGAAACTTAAAAATTGTTGAGATTGACCTGAAATCTTTCAAAATACCTTTAAACTAAAAGCCTCGATCTATATAATTCAATTCAACAAGTGTGACGACATTACAAGAAAAACTATTCAACATTTAAGAGAAAATGCTGATCCCGAGTTTCATTCACAAAAACTTCAATTCTTTGCTGAGACTGGGAGCTCGCATAAATATCGAAATTACAGTACCAAGAACAGTTGGTCTCCAGAGACATTGACTCAATCCATCTTTTACAGACCTGGAAACGTATTTTCGACTAACAGTCTTTATGGAATGCTTAGACGATATGATTTCTTCACTAGATAAAAGGTTTTAAACTCACCAACAAATCGTATCGTCTCTCCAGTGTCTTATTGTAGCCAACTGTAACGTTTCATTTAACAAAAGTTCAATCAACATTCTAATTCTACGAAGAAGACTTGATTGGATCTTTCGATGAAATCTTCCAGGAAGATTGGGAATTATGGAGACAAAAGTGGAAAGGATCTCATGAAAAACCTATAAGTAACCTCGCCGAATTAGACGAATGTGCGAAAATTGTTTCCAAATATAAACAACTGTTGAAAATACTTGCTATACTTCCTGTTTATAAAGCCTCAGTTGAACGAAGTTTTTCAAAACTGAAATTAGTTTAAACATATTTGAGAAGCAACAATTGAAAATAGGCTGAATGGACTTGCTTTACTCTTTATTCATAGAGACTTGGCTTTAGAAATCACCAACGATCAAATCTTCAACGATTTTGGTGGTTCTGTGAATGCACGACGATTGCAGCTTGTTCTTTAAAGTCTAATTAAAAATCAAAACTATTTTCTTGTTAATTATTGTTTTCCTACAACAGCATTGGAATTACGCAACTTATAATGGTTTTGTTAAGAACTCTAAAATTAGAAAAAGAGATTAATTTTAAATAGAGTTCGTTAAAAAAAGAAAGAGTTTAATAACCAACGTTAAAATGTTGATAAAAAAAATATTATGATCTTTTATATTCTCATAATAATAATTTTAAATTTATGCAAATCTGAATTTTTCTATCTTTCCTGATTCTCTTAATCATGTCTCTCAGTCATCTCTAGTACATTACATCCCATATACAAATTACCCCAACCTTAAAATGAACCCCAAAATCTTAATTTTTAGCCGATTTTGATCAAATAAACACCAAGCCGCAGCTGTTTGTAGAAAAATTTGATCTATAGAGTCCCATTTGGATTATTAAAGATTTTAGCATCTTTTTCACTCACTCACAAAGTGTGTTCTAGAAAGAGATTTCTCTACTGTGAAAAGGCACAAAAAACACTTT
This sequence comes from Trachelipus rathkii, assembly GCA_015478945.1. Lineage (NCBI taxonomy): Eukaryota > Metazoa > Arthropoda > Malacostraca > Isopoda > Trachelipodidae > Trachelipus > Trachelipus rathkii. The sequence continues at coordinate 15,995 of JABUQX010120203.1, read as the reverse complement.
CTCAATCCTACCTGGGTGAAAAGACTGGATTTTATTAAAAAGTGTTATTAATAGCTATGCAACATCCACATCACAACATATGGAGGATGTTTAAAAATTATTTTTCAGAATCTGATAATCTGTCTTTCTCATCAGACGATTATGATTAAGCAGAAACGCAAATAGAGCTTAGCAATCCAGGTTCCTCTCATTTAGATACACGAACTGAAACATAATGTAAATCACCTAAAATAGCTAGAAAAGAAATTCTAACAACTCGACTCAGCAGCCTTAGATAAGTGTAAGGTAAGCGATAGAGATGTTGTTCTCATTTAAAGAGCTTGTGTAGAAGCACTTAATTTAAATTGCAAGGACTATATTAACAAGCATTCATCTATTAAGATGGGTGGGGGAAAAAATTCGCCAAGAAACAGCATTGGTGGTTACTTTAAATAAGAGAGGCCTTGGATTTGAAATTGGCATCTATCCGCCTGGATGTAAAACTGCTTCTAGATATTACTGGATGTGCACATGTCGACCGACTTTCAGTGCTAGCTACAGGTCTCAACAGTGAACAACTTTTAGGTGTTCCTGAACTTTAATCCGCAGCAGGAAATGAAGTGACATCAGCTGTATATGATACATTACAAGAATGGAAATTATTTAACAAAGTCGAGGCCTTCTTTACACAACCCCAAGCACTACAGGACGATTAAATGGAGCTTGTCACCTTATGGAACAAAAACTTAATCACGATATTTTATTTCTAGCTTGTCATCATATCTATGAACTTGTACTGCATGGGATTTTCAGTGTAGTACAAAGTGCAGTATCTAAGGGTTCAGATTTTTCTTTATTCAAAAGATTTAAAAAACCTAGGACAGTGTATACCAAATGCAAATTTTTACCTGGAAAAGAGATGAAGAGGTTAAGAAAACGTTAAAAGACAATTTAAATGATATTTTAGACTATGCAAAAAAAATAAAATTAAAGAACTACAACCTCGGGAGGACTAC